>SCLH01001908.1:73099-100802 GCA_004367855.1 Oikopleura vanhoeffeni | reverse complement strand
TTTTTTTAACTTTTAAAAGTTTTTTCAAAAATTTGAAAACTTTTTCAGAAAATTTCAAAACCTTTTTTTTTATTTTAAACCATTTTCTGATCAATTTTCAAATTTTTTTGTTACCAAGAAGCAGAATGAAATTCCTTATTTCAACGAAGCCTCAAAATTTTTTCACCTGAACAGACTGAAATATATAAAGAAATCTTATTTTTTGAAAAATTGTCAAGTTTGAAAGAAAATTGTCGATTTAACAAATTATCAAAGTTGTCGAATTTAAAAAAAAAAGGTCAAATTTTGAAAAAAAATTTTCAAATTCTGAAGAAAATTGTTGAATTTTAAAGAAAAATTGTCAAAATTCAAAAACAATTGGTAAATTTTCAATAAAATTGTCAAAGTTGAATAAAATTGAATGAAAATTTTCAAGTTACAAAAAAGCAAATCTTATATTCGCCTTGATTTCAGCCTATAGGCTCGAGCATTCTTAAAATCGTCTTAAGGGGGTAGCGGTCGCAAAATGGTACTTTGTACTCCCTGTTACCAGAAATACTAAACTGCTTCGAGAACTGTTTGATAAATTAGCCATTTTGGTAGATCTATCTTAATCTACAGAATAAATTGATCAGAATAATTTTTTGCCGATCCTGGGTGACCACCATCGCAGCCATTATAATAACACCTAATCAAAATTTCAAAATCTAATCTCCTAGAGCTCGCATACGATTTCACATCCCGATTTAGTCGAAAGTAACAACCAAATTAAAGCTTTGAAGTTTCACTGATCGAAAAATCGTGCTTACAGCTTTTTGATATTTTGAAGTTTTTTTCTTGGTCGAAAAAGTGGGTTTTTCAATGTTTCCCAAAAAAATATAAATATTTGAAGAAAAATTCTGAAAAAAAAAAAAATTTCGAATTTTCTTTTGGTTTTTTTAATGTTTTTTTAAATAAGTTATTATGCTTTCTAGTGTTCCCTAAGCAATTTTCGTGCTATTTTTACACTTAATACCCTAAAAAGAGTGGCGACCGCTACCCCCTTAAAATCATCTTGCTGTGAGTCGGTCGGAATAATAGCGATTTTTTTTTAAATTTGACACAATACTAATTAGATCGTGAGAAACAGATTTAAAATCTCAAAATTTGCAGCACTTTCAATCTTCGACCTTTTAAGAACTCTTAAGAGGTGGAAAAAAAGTTTCTTATTTTATGTTAGAAAATGCTATAAAGTTCAGAACTTATAGAAAATTTATATTAAGTATGATATAAAATGAATTAATGGAAGCAATTAAAAAAAGTCAAATTCTTGAGAGAAGTTGTCGAACTCGTATAAAATTGTCAAATTTGAAAAAAATTTTAACCTTTCAAAAGAACTGTCAAATTTTTGCAAGAAATATTCAAATTTTTAGAAAAAATTCTCAAAGTTTCATAAAAATTATCAAATTTGAAAAAAATTGTCAACCTTTCGAAAAACCTGTCAAATTTAAAAAAAAAGGTTAAATTTTTAAAAATATTCAAATTTGTAGAAAAATTTTCAAAGATTGAGAAAAACTGTCAAATTTGAAAAACATTTTCAAAAATTTTCGAAAATAAAAAAAATGTCAAATCCATTCATAATTCCTAATCCTTTAAAATTTTAAAGTTTTCACTTTAGAAAAAAGTTTAAAGAAAACTGTCAAATTTGAAAAAACATTTTCAAATTTTAAAAATTCTCGAAAACAAAAAAATTGTCTAATCCATTCATAATTCTTAATCTTTTAAAATTTTAAGGTTTTAACTTTAGAAGAAAGATTATAAATTTTCAAATTTTTTAACAACAAAGTTATTGAATTTCGGAGAAAATTATCTAATTTTCTAGAAAAATTTTTCAAAGTTTTAATTATGTTTAGAGAAAGTACATCTAATTTTTCGTGCCGTTTTCTAGATACACCGCGTCCGGCCTAATCATTCGTCAAAAATTTTAATTTATGAAGCTTATATTGACGATATACTCCATGATATAAAAGCCCCAGAAATCTTTATGAAAATTCTTCCAAAATTTATTCTTCAGATTCTGATCTAGATCGGAAATATTTGATCGGATTGGCGTCAATCCGATCCAATCTGATCAAGTTTGAAAATGTTCTCAATCCGATCAGGTCAATTCAATCAAGTTTAATTTTCGGGGCAATCCGATCAAGTTTTTTTACGGCTCAATCCGATCAGGTCAATCTGATCAGGTTTTTTCAAGTCGGTCTGCCGACCCCTGCTATAAAGGTTGATTTATTATTGATATTTGTTATTATTATACCGATCGCGTTACAAAAACTCAAAGAAGGCTTTAGTTTTGCAGATAAGTCTCCCGTCACTGACCTTACTTATGCGGCATAAGTTATGCCTATAATCATGAAGTTGCGTTTTTCACAACATATGTTTCATTCAGACTAATTTGGGTACGCTAAGCACGCCGGTTTTTTCCGTACCCAAATTGACCTAAATAAAAAACAATAATGCAGACCAATTTGGGTACGGAAGCACGGGCGTGCTTTCCGTACCCACCTAAGCAAAGTATAGTGAGGACAAAAAAAGTCGATTGGCCCAATTTGGGTACGGAAAGCACGACCCCTTAAAGTCAAGTGTATGAGTGAATCAAGTATGAGGTCTAAAAACATTATTATTTATTCAACTTTTCGATTAATAATTGATTGTCATACTGTACATCGCATTTTTATAGGAAAAACTTACATTTTTTATTAAGCTTTCGATTTTTTCAAATCATCTTCAGAATGTGCGAATAAAGTAAAATAAACTTTGAGTCAGTATTTTTCGCAGGTATGACATCGTTTTAATTTGGCAATAGTAAGGGTCTCGAAATTGACAAATTAAATTGCCTACTATTCGAATGAATGCAAAATCAGTAAGTTTGGTTCATACAAACGCAGAGCATATTTGCTGTCTAAATTTTTTGTTGTTTGTTAAGAGTAGGTAAGTAGTTGTGTTTAACACATACCTTCATAAGAAGTCCTTTCGTACCAATTAGTGAGATTCGTCTTTTAAACATTTAAAATGATAAATAGGGAAATTTCGACATCGGGTATCGTTCGGATCGGTACCATAAGTGTTTTCTAGAGCTTCTTTATATTGTTGTACATTCAGTTATGTGCTTATTTATATGTTAAATTTTTTTATTTCCATGTTGGAAACTCTATCATTTTCAAATTTATAAAGTTTGTCCAACATAGGTTTCTGTTAATAACAATCAACATGTGAACAAATACACACTATTTTGGTGTTAACTTAAGGGTTAGTTGGGTTTTAAGCCCTAGGCAGAAAATTTTTCCAGGGTGCATTGGTTTAAAAATGACAATTCAGTCGATAATTTAGGTGTGTACTTTTTGTTATTTTTTTCAAAGTTAGACGCGATTTGCTGCACATGTGACTAGTGTAGGCTAAAGTCAATGAATGAAATTTTAAGTCAGGATTATTTCTATCTGCATTCTCTAACTTGTTTAGGATTAGGTCCACAATTTCTATTTTGATTTTCTGGTAATTGTTTATTAATCACTCTTAAGGATTAGAGTTATTATTAAAAGTTTGTTTTGAACTTGGTCAAGCAAGTTCAGGTTTAGTATCGTGGAAGTGCAAATGTTTTTGCTCAAAAAATTTTTCCTGATATACATGAAGTTTTGTATTGTAACGGGGATATGCTTCTTTTGAAATTAAAAACTAAACGTTTTCAAGGTTTATGGAAAACTGTTGGAAGTTCGGTTTATTATCGGTTCGAAAAATTACTAAATAGGTCTAAATATTTGATAGAATTTTTACCATTTGCATCTGATGTTAATTTAAGAAAGGATCGAAAAATTCATTTCTGATAAAATAATATTTTTATATGTTTGACGTACGAGTAAAAACCCATCAATAAAAAGAAACATGTTTTTTTATCCACAAGTATTTTTTTATAATTTCTAATTCGACGTGTTTAACAAAATGTTGCTTATGCTGGTGGAAATTACCACCCATTGATAGGCGCTTGTCCGTGACCGATAAACCCGTTTATGTTTCAAACTGTTAAAATTTAAAGAGCATAAGGAAAATTTTTGAAAATATTATCGGAGGGAAAGAACCCTTAATTATAATCCGAAAAATTTTTCAGGATCTAATAATGTAAATCTATAAGTGGTCTACCAACTCTAGGGACATTTATCTAGTAAACAATGAAACAGCATCGATAGTTATTACTTCGTGAAATTTTGTAAATTTCGATGCGATTTTTTTAAATTTATCAGTAAACATTTTTGTACTTGTAGCTGAAAACACACATTTTTTTACAAGGGGCTTTATTATTTTTCAAAATATAAATTTCGCACCTGACGTCATAGAAAATCAGTAAACTTATTATCGGACGTAAAGGCATTCCTGTTTTTTACTTTGCAAAATTCCCAACCTTTTTTTGACTTTCATATTGGTGTTAGTAAACGATGGTCACTTATACTTAATATGGTTTTGTTTATGAATGACGCGCGAAACTCTTAATAGGTCATTTGTAGAGGATTGAGAGAAAAGTTTGTAAAAATTTGCCGGGCTGAAATTTAATTTAATTTAAGGGAATAGTCTTCAGAAATGTTCAAAATAGCTAATCCTTTACTTTTATCTATTTGAAAGAATGATGTATATACCTTATGATGATTAAGTAATGGTTAAGACTCTTTAGCGTCGTTAGTGGGGGGTTCATTTATTTAGTTTTTGCATTTCTAAATATATTAGTGACCGAAATTTCTTGCCAATCTTAGAACAATCAATCTGCATTTCATGAGCATTAATTTTAGCCAATTGGAGTAGAAAAGCATCAATTTTATTTAAGATTATGTTTTGATTGCATTTGACCTCCGATTGGATGTTTTTATTCCTAAGATGTTTTTTTTTAATTTTTTAGTGGAATTATTTTATTATTTGTGAAATTAATTATATTAATTTCAGCAACTTTGTACATTTTCCTATACTATTTGGATTTGTAGATTAGTAAATCTATTTTAGCGTTTCTACGTGCGTCATTACTTTTTTCCAAATAATATTATTTTTTGTTTTATATTTCTATCGTTGTACTTAAGTTTGTTATGAAATGAATAAGTTAACTTAACACTGAAATAATGTGATTTAAAATCGTTTTTTTTAAAATTTCGTTTTTCTCTAATGGTCTTCTTGAACGATTTAATTGTTCAGATACCCGATAGTATTAATTTGGTTGTTGGATTTAAATTCAGCTGTTTTGCCATGCTGTGGTTTGTATCCTGTGAAATTGGGGAATTTTCCTGTTTTGGAGCATGTCTGTTCGGAAATGTTGTGGCCATCTGAACGATGTAACCAACGATAAATCCTTCTCAAGCTATCGTCTCAACAAGTAATCTTTTTCATATGGTATTATATTGTAGGTGTTTTTTCCGAGAAATAAATCATTGCATTTTTATAGAAAACTGAACATTTTTATAAGCTTTCGATTTTTTTCAAATCAATCTTCAGAAATGTGCGAATAAAGTAAAATAACTTTGAGTCAGATTTTTTGGGAAGGTATGACTCGTTTTAAATATCTTGAGACGCCAAGCATAGACGTGTGAAGTAGACGATTCTCCTGGACACTTGATATTCTTGTTCTCCTCCTCATAAAAAACACATACTGTATGACAATCATTATTAATTCAAAAAGTTGAATTTAAAATTTTTTTTTCAAAGTGATAATAATGTGGAAAATTTAAATGAAGGGTAAATTTTTATTTCCAATTTTATATCTAAATCTCGGAAGAGTGCCTTTAATAGTGAATTCAAGCCAAAATTAAGGCCTTTGATTTACTATTAAGGCCACTCTTCCAGGATTTAAGAAATATAATAAATTTAAAAAATAAGTTCGGGCTGAGCGGCTCGTCTAAAACCAATCAATGCCGATTAAATTGGCCATACCGGATTGGATCAGTTCGCAATGCCTGGTTCACACAATTCTTTAAAAATATATATTTCAAACACAAAATACTTTTTGGATTTGAAACAAAATTTTTTCAAAATTCAAATTAATTATTATACTGAACTCTATCACCTGATAACAATAAAGTTTAAGTCAAAAACGACTAATATTATGATATCCTGAAACTTTTTAAATGATAAATTATTAAAATGCAAGCTAAAAAATCAATCCTGAATGTGTTAATTATTTGGCAAATAAGAAAATAAATTAATTAAAAAGATCAATTTTAATAACCCTTATTCATTCAAAAACTGTAGTTAAGGTTACTGAACAGGGTATTTCTTTGGTAATCAATACATAAAGTACAATTAACTCCGCGGAACCGAACAATTGTCAAAAATTGCCAGGTGATATTTTACACGTCCATAGTATTTTCTCATGTCAAATATTATATATGATATAATTTATATATTTTGTCAAATATTCTGGCCAATTTTCAAACATTATAATGATGTGTTAAGTCACCTCACTGGGGTGTCCGAGGTTTTGTTGAGAATGCAACTAGAGGTGGCACATCTGAAATTTTTGCTACCTCTGGCGCTATGGACGAAATATGGATTTTTTTTGGAAAATGTTGCCCAGATTTAAAAATTTAAGCAATCAGAATCGAGATGTCAGTCTAATTTTAAGCCTCATTTTTTTAATTGTGAATTCAAATATGAATATAGGCTTCTTCAAATATTACCACCTGACTTTCAATTACCAGTCGAGAACCTAACTTAGAAAGCCCTTTTGCCCAAGAAAACTTTTATTAGGCTTCATCTTGCAAATATTGAAAAAATATAGATAATTTTGACACGGGGATCGAAATGATTCTAATTTTTACAAACAATTAGATAAACAATTTATTGTAAGCGTAATTTCATTTTTAAATCGAAATCACTTTTGTCTCGACCGCCAAAACTTGAAACTGCAGACCATTATATGATTAAAATATGCCGAATCACAGTTTTAAATCAAGAAAAGTTAAGAGATATAATTTGATAAAATAATCCTGATTCTGTTAGTTTTAAACAATTTTTTAATTCAATCTCGATAAGCAGTTTGAGCTTTGATAAATATATTAAATATTATAACTTTGAAATAAAACTATCCAACATATTTGTTAATTTAAAATAAACTGGATGCAAATAAATGCAAATATTGCTGGATCTTCACGGTGAACTGTTGAGTCGGTGTCTAAGTGTACCCATTTGGGGTACAGCTAAGCACGCCCGTGCTTTCCTGTACAAAAAATTGGTCTGAAATCCTCATGTTTTTATTTCGAACAATTGAAACAGAAAGCACGGGCGGTGTTTAGTGTACCCACCAAAGGCAAATGGATACTGAGGACAAAATCGATTGAACAATTTTGAAGTAAGCTAAGCACGACCCTCGAACTCTTACCTCGATTAAAAAATAGGATAAGTTATCAGTATTAATTTTTATGATTTAACTGTCGAGAAGAATTATCCTTTCATGCGTACCCGTTTTTAAAAGTTTTTTAGGTTTAAATCATAATAAGGCTAGAATATCCTATTCCGAGTACTGTAGATCAAAAAATTGCTAGGTAAAAATACAAACCAATTGTGTTGTTCAATTCAGGGATTTGATTGGTTGGTTGGCCCGTCCTCACTCTCGTTTGTATTTGGTTTGTATTTTTACCTTGTAAATTTTTACCTTGTAATTGTTTTGTTATTTTTACCTAGGCATTTTTGATCTACTGTACTCGAATAGGGATATATAAAATTAAACCTGTACCATTCTAAATTTTCTCAAAAGAATAACTAACCTTAATCGACCGTTTTGACATGTCAGAGACGGAAGCCCAGTGAATCCGAAGTTGCATTTCATAAATAGTTTGGGTATCACTGGGTCTAAATGGATCCTGAAAATTTTACTAATGAATATATTGAACACCTAACGTTATTTTTTGCGAATCCAGATGCTTCATCAAAAAGATCTGGGTTTCAAATTCGTAATCTCGAACTTAAAATCTAACAAGAAAACACCCCTCACAAAGTTCTCCACGGGAAAGCTTTGAGTTATATTATTCAAAGCGATATGGTGAATTGTTATTCACCTTTGCAATTATTTAGGGTTTATGCTACGTGTAAGTTTTATTTTAATCGAAGAAAATCGATAAGTTCCTAATTATTGTGATAAAGCCATAGGCAAAAATGAGTCTACCCGATCTTTAGTTAAATAGAGATTATTTTNTCTGATGGAACTAACAAAAAAATAATTAAACAAAATGATCACATAATGATCTAATTTAACATTAAAATACCTTTGTAAAACCATCCCAAGATAAAAACGAGCCATCAGTTGGAGGACAACTGCTACCAAGAACACTTGAAAGTGCATTGTATTGGAATTGTCCAGTATTTGCATCTGGTAAACCGGTCGTTGTATAAAACCAGGTATCACCGGCGGCAACTGGAAGTCGAAGAAGCCAGCTGTTGGTGTTTGTCAAAGACATAAAGGCATCAATGCCACCGATCATACCTTATTGACGATTTACAATAATTTTTAATAAGGTTTTCGAAGTACATTTTTTCTTGCCTTTATAAATCACGGAAACATTTTTTAAGAATGTTTCTTATGCATTTTTTGATTTATTTAGCTTGCATATAATTTTTGTCATACTCGTTTACCTGAATCAAAAAATTCAAAATCAGAGACTTTACAATGAAAATTCAGTGATAACAAAAAAAGTAATCTAGATCATCACATAGGGGGAGCTAAAGAGCACTAAGAAATTAAATTTGAATTTCAAAATGCGTATCACGGCCCGTGATTCACGTCTCAATTTTTTATCAGTTTTCAATATTTTTTCAGGAAAAAAGTAATTGATTATATTAACCCCCCACACCCAAAACCATTGAAATTCCCCTCACACCCAAAACGCCATTCGGGGACGCCACTTTGAGCGGTTATTGCGGAGATAATAAATGCGATAGAATATTCATTATTTTTACTGGCCCAAGATCAAGGATAATAAAATAATCCAGTAGATTTTTAAAATTTTGGTTCAAAATTCCAAATTTTGTCTTATTATTCATATTATTCTTACTGGTAAATTTTCAGTTATTTACTAAGTGAAAAAAATATTTTTTCATAAATATTTTTCCCGTTTATAAGCCACACGAATTGTGTGACACGATGAATGTTAGTCAGAAATTTTAAACTACAATTTTCAAATCTCCATAAAAGAATTAAGAACAAATCTTGAAAAAAATTTCCTAATCCAAACACAGGCTTTAACAAAGGCTATAATTTACCTACACCGTTAATATCAATATTCTTTTAAGATTGATTTCACTGCTGAAAAATAATTTCAAGTCGTTTTCCTGCTTGTTGAAATTCTTCATTTGCAAGCATGTACTGTTTGCAGCATCCACTATCAAGAGTGTCTTCTGGTACACATGAGGCGAGACCATTTTCATCGTTTGTTTCATCTTCTCCTCCAAAACATTCCTTCACATTATCACAAACACGATCGGTGAAAACTGGTCTCATAAAACCAAATTTATCTGGACTGTTACACATGATATGTTCTTTTTCTACATAACCATCTCCTCTGTCATTACAGTATAACCAGGCTGCTTGAAGGGAGTCGGTGGTAGTCATAAAAGTACCAGAGTCAAAAGTTGAGCCGTCTTTATAGGTCATTACTGGGATATTTGAAGAGGCACCACAAAATGAGCAATAGTGCATTACTGATAAAGTTTCGTATGGGAATCGGTCTCCTCCTGCTACGTTGCTGATTTGAGTCTTAAATTTGATAATTAAGTTTTAACATCGAGTACGATCCCTTGGCGCAAAAAGCAACTCAAAAAAGAGTCTTCCATTTTCGGACGAAAATTTCGAGATCTACTCAACTCAGTTCAAGAATTCGAAGAATGACGGCATAGAACAATTAAGAAAGATTAAAACAAATCCGTGGATACCAATCTTTTCGTGCACAAAAAGAAAAAAAAATTTAAATTTTTCGAAATTTTTTCAGAATTTTTCACAAAATTTTCCGAAGTGCAATATTTTCGAATGATGAAAATTTCAAGAAAAATAGCTGAACATAAAAATTCAAAGATTTCGATTTCTGTCGAGTCCCCGAGAAGAAAAGAGTGCGGTTTTGCACCCGGGGATCATAAACGATATATAATTTCTCGACACCAATTTGACCACATCGTCTAAATTTTGACTTTTGTAACCCAAGTATCCGATTGAGTTCTTAGATAGCTAAAAATAACCACACATATTCCGAAAAAAATTGGTCCGAATCAGACCATTTATCCATTTTTTTTTCAAAAATTATAATAAATCCAATGTTTTTGGAAAAAATGGAAAAATAAAAGGACCAATTTTTTTTGATGAACTTTTTTGATCATTTTTGATCTTTTTCAGCTATCAAAGTCTTATAACTCAATCGAATGAGTCGTTTCCAGGTGCCGAAATGTTAACCGTTCAGACCAGGCTTGTGAAAGGGATGGCTTTTGCATGGGTTTTCCATCCCCTTTTTGCGTAGGTTTAAGCAAAAGATAAGGAAAAAAATGGGGATGAGGATGGAAAATCTGGTCGGAGATCATCCCTTTTACAACCCTGGTTTAGACGCCCTATTTAATACTTAGAGGCTCTTGGATTAGACAAAGGATATAACGTATAATTTAATTTATATTTTATAGACGTACCCAATCACTTGAAGCCATCAAAGTGAATTGTGAATCCATTTCTGTAGCACCCATGTTAACTTCAAGGAAACTTGTTCGATCAGGTCGATTATGTTCATGATGGAAACCCATTGCATGAAGAAATTCGTGCTTGATAGTTCCAGCATCAGTTCCATCGCAAGAAGATACCCCCATTGTTCCTCATTAATGGTCGAAATTATGCGGACACTTTTTAGCAAGTGACTTTAATTTTTCTAGTGAACAACCTGTACCTAAATACAGTTGGGGGACAATTTGTGAGCCGCAAATGTAGTAATTTAGAAAAAACTTTTGATTGAGCAGTAAAAAACTTGTAGAAAAAAATGAACCTTCCGACGCGTCGCGACGCCTGTCACGAGTTGTATATAATGGTAATGTATATAATTTAAGATTGTTGTTTAAATTTTGAATATGTGTTTAAAAACATAGATGCGCAGGCGGAATCCGCCTGGCGGATAATGAAATATTTTGCGCAAGTTGGGGTAAAAAAATATGATGCTGATTTCCGAAATTTCAGTATTTAATTTTGACCTATTTTCCTAAAGACATCAATTGCCATCCAGATGGTGCACCAAAATCAATAATAGCATTAAAACCAGAGTCTGGTGCTCGACCAATAAAACCAGGGGCTACACCAATTGAAGAGTAGCAACCGCCACCGGTTAAATCTTCAAAAGCGATTAAAATACCGTTTTCGAATGGTGCAGTGAATTGACTTATATCGCCTTCAGCAATATTCATAGTCTTTATTAAGTTTTGCAATTGATTAAGAAAATATGATTGTTTCCATCATATGAACCAAGCAAATATTTAATTTAACGTAAAAATCTGTGATGTTTCAATTTCCAACAAAAAATATCAATTTTATTAGGTTGATATTAATAATTAAAATGTTTACCAAAATTTTATTTGCCGTTCCTAGGGTATCCATCTTATCTTTTTATCTGCAATTATTGACAGCACTATTAATATTTTACTCAGTTTACCAAAAATAGTTAACTTCTAAAAATTTGAAAAAAATCCAAAACATTTATGAAAATTTTCGATGTAATTTCAAATCAGAAAACGACCGCAATTAAGGGGGTAGCAGCGATGTGGCAGATTGGAGTCAATTTAACTTACGAAAATAATTTGTTGGTTTATTTTTTGTGCTTATTATCGTTAGCTGAACCAGAATAAATGTATATCAGCTCATTATTTAATCATTTTTTATCTATTTAAGGAATGATTTGNATTAATTTCAGCACTTTGTACATTTTCTATACTATTTGGATTTGTAATTAGTAAATCTAGTTTACGTTTTCTACGTGCGTCATTACTTTTTTCCAAATAATATATTTTTTCTTTTATATTTTCTATCGTTGTACTTAAGTTGTTATGATGAATAAGTGTACTTAACACTGAAATAATGTGATTTAAATCGTTTTTTAAATTTTCGTTTTTCTCTAATTGGTCTTCTAATGAACGATTTAATTGTTCAGCCCGATAGTATTTAATTTGTGTTGGATTTAAATTCAGCTGTTTTGCCATCTGTGGTTGTATCCATGTGAAATTGGGAAATTTTCTGTTTTTGGAGCATTCTGTTAGGAAATGCTTGTGGCCATTTGAACGATGTAACCAACGATAAATCTTCTCATATCGTCTCAACAGTATCTTTTTCATATTTTTATATTGTAAAGGTGTTTTCGAGATAAATCATTGCATTTTTATAGAAAAACTACATTTTTTATTAAGCTTTCGATTTTTTCAAATCATCTTCAGAATGTGCGAATAAAGTAAAATAACTTTTGAGTCAGATTTTTTGCAGGTATGACATCGTTTTAATTTTAGACGCCAGCATAGACGTGTAGAATAGACGATTCTCCCGGACACTTGATATTCTGTTCTCCCTCAAAAAAACACATACTGTATGACAATCAATTATTAATCAAAAAGTTGATTAAAATTTTTTTTTCAAAGTGATAATAATGTGGAAAATTTAATGAGGTAAATTTTATTTCCAATTTTATATCTTAAATCTCGGAAGAGTGGCCTTTAATAGTTAATCAAGCCAAAATTAAGGCTTGATTTACTATTAAAGGCCACTCTTCCAGGATTTAAGATATAATAAATTTAAAAAATAAAGTTCGGGCTGAAGCGGCTCGTCTAAAACCATCCAATCCGATTAAATTGGCCATACCGGATTGGATCAGTTCGCATGCCTGGTTCACACAATTCTTTAAAAATATATATTTCAAACACAAAATAACTTTTTGGATTTGAAACAAAATTTTTTCAAATTCAAATTAATTATTATACTGAACTCTTATCACCTGATAACTATAAGTTTAAGTCAAAAACGACAATATTATGATATCCTGAACTTTTTAAATGATAAATGTCATTAAAAATGCAAGCTAAAAATCAATCCTGAATTGTTAATTATTTTAGGCAAATAAGAAAATAAATATTAAAAAGATCAATTTTATAACCCTTATTCATTTAAAAACTGTAGTTAAGTTACTGAACAGGTATTTCTTGGTAATCAATACATAAAGTACAATTACTCCCGGAACGACAATTGTCAAAAATTGCCAGGTGATATTTTTACACGTCATAGTATTTTCTCATGTCAAATATATATATGATATATTATATATTTGTCAAATATTCTGGCCATTCAAACATTATTAATGATGTGTTATCACCCCACTGGGGTGTCCGAGGTTGTTGATGATGACCAGAGGTCGGCACATCTGAAAAATTTTTGCTCCTCTGCTTATGACGAATATATGGATTTTTTTGGAAATGTTGCCAGATTTAAAAATTTAAGCAATCAGAATCGAGAATGTCAGTCTATTTTAAGCCTCATTTTTTAATGTGAATTCAAATATGAATATAGGCTTCTTCAAATATTACCACCTGACTTTCAATTACCGTCGAGACCTAACTTAGAGCTTTCAGAGCTTTATTAGGCTTCATCTTGCAAATTGAAAAATATAGATAATTTTGACGGGGATCGAATGATTCTATTTTACAAAATTAGATAAACAATTATATTGTAGCGTAATTTCATTTTTAACGAATCACTTTTGGTCTCGACGCCACTTGAAACTCAGACATTATATGATTAAAACTATGCGAATCACAGTTTAAATCAAGAGTTGAGAGATATAATTTGATAAAATAATTCCTATTCTGTTAGTTTTAAACAAATTTTTATTCAATCTGATAACAGTTTGAGCTTTATAATATATTAATATTATAAGCTTGAATAAACTATCCAACATATTTGTTAATTTAAATAACTGGATGCAAATAAATGCAAATATTGCTGGATCTTCACGGTGAACTGTTGAGTCGGTGTCTAGTCACTAGACTCTAGTGTACCTATTTGGGGTACACTAAGCACGCCCGTGCTTTCTGTACAAAAATTGGTCTGAATCCTCATGTTTTATTTCGAACAATTTGAGTACAGAAAGCACGGGCGTGTTTAGTGTACCCACCAAGGCAATGGATACTGAGGACAAAAAAATCGATTGACCAATTTGAGTACACTAAGCACGACCCCGAACTCTTAACCTCGATTAAAAAATAGATAAGTTTATCAGTATTAATTTTTATGATTAACTGTCGAGAAGATTATCCTTTCATCGTACCGTTTTTAAAGTTTTAGGTTAAATCATAATAAGGCTAGAATATCCTATTCCGAGTACTGTAGATCAAAATTGCCTAGGTAAAAATACAAACCAATTGTGTGGTTCAATTCAGGGATTTGATTGGTTGGTGGCCCGTCTCACTCTCGTTGTATTGGTTGTATTTTTACCTTGTAATTTTTACCTGTAATTGGTTTGTATTTTTACCTAGGCAATTTTTGATCTACTGTACTCGGAATAGGATATATAAAATTAACCTGTACCATTCTAAATTTTCTCAAAAGAATAACTAACCTTATCGACGTTTGACATGTAGAGACGGAGCCAGTTGAATCCGAGTTGCATTTCATAAATAGTTGGGTCATCACTGGGTCTAATGGATGTCTGAAATTTTACTAATGATATATTAACCCTAACTTATTTTTCGAATCCAGATCTTCATCAAAAAGATCTGGGTTTCAAAATTCGTATCTCGAACTTAAAATTCTAACAAGAAACACCCCCTCACAAAGTTCTCCACGAAAAGCTTTGAGTTATATTTTCGAAGCGATATGGTGACTTGTTATTCACCTTGCAATTATTTAGGGTTATCTACTGTAAGTTTTATTTTAATCGAAGAAAATCGATAAGTTCTTAATTATTGTGATAAAGCCATAGGCAAAAATGAGTCTACCCGATCTTTAGTTAAATAGAGATTATTTTTAAGAGACATTCAGTGACCGCTAGCGGGCGAACTTGAGGCAATAGAGATGTCAGACTTATTTTATTGTTATTTTTGGCCCATTCAGTCTTGGCAAATTAGTTTTGTGAACAGAACCCTCTTATTATTGAAAGTAACCTCATCTGCAACTGTCAAAAACAACCTTCATTTGTTTCAATAGTCACTTAAAATATTTTGGCGAGACTAATGTATTTTAATACATAATACAGGTTTCCATTAACTCTTAGACTCTAAGACTTAGAAGCTCCAAAAAAACTTCTGTGGAGGTTCCAAAGCCTCATTTGAGGCACAACTTTGAGCGCTTATACTGGGATAATTACACATCCGATGAATCTCTTATTAAATTGTTGTAAAAGCAGAAAACCCAAAATTATAAAATAATTAAAAAGGGGGTGGCATAAACCCGGCATCCTGGTGTCAATATAACTTACGAAAAAAGTAAGTCAGTATATTTTTTCATGCTATTTATAGTTAGCTGAACCGATTTAAATATTTTCAGCTTATAAAATATTTTTATCCATTAGGAAAGATTTGAGTTCGGGTTTTCATCTTTGAATCGTAAAAATTTGAAAAAAAATCGAAGCATTATGAAAATTTCCGCATTTTGTCCAAATTTTTTTTGTTTTAATAACTGAAATCTGTGGGTAAAACCAAAAAAATAGCCACTTTAACTTTTTCTCATGGATTCCTACATATTTTCTGACCGCTGTTTGAAAATCATAAAATTTTTCATTTTATTCGACTTTTTCAGAAAAATTATCAAAATTTCCCCAAGCAAGTCCAAAATTTTTTATTCGTGTTTTTTGAACTCTCCATGTAAAATCATGCAGAATCACATATTAAATGTTTTGGCATCTATTAAATCGCCGTATGTCAACTAATCGGTAGTCGCGCGATTATCATTTTGAAACTGTTGATGAAATTTTAACACTTGACTGTGCACTGATAAGTGCATTCGGCACTGAATATTTGGAATTTATGTTGTGAAAAATTATCAATAAAATGGTGGGTAATAGGCGCATTTTGTTTAATAGTCAGGACATTTTTTAATATCAAAACGCAATTTAAGGTCAATTTTTATCTCAAAAAAAGCTGTTTTTCTCTACTTTTTGCCAATTTTACCCTTTTTCATGGACACCTTTGATATTAGAAAATTTTCGACTGGCAGAGTAATAGTAACTAATTAGCGGAGTACACTCGACAATGTCTGAAGTTTATTAATATCGTCTTTAGAAAAATTCTATAGTCGGGTTAGTTGGAAATGATCATTTAAATGAGGCACAGTGCAAAATGGTTTTTTGATTTTTAACTATAGTAAGTTATTTTAGGAAATAAAAATGTAACGTTTGTAAGAATGAACACTTTATTGAAGATAAAAAAAATAAATAAATTTCCACATTTTTTTTTCATATATCCTTTACACTTTTGGTTAGAATGCGTAGCCACTACTCTTTTAAGGTGTGATTTTACGTTGTGCGCTACGCATTCTAACCAAAAAGTGATAAAGGGATATTGCTCTGAAAAAATGAACCAATCTGCTAGACTTATGCCACCCCCTTTAAGTTTATTGGTAGAAAATGCTTGTCGAAAATCACCGTTTTAAATCCATAGTCTACTCAGTAGACTATGGATTTAAAAGTAGACTCTACTGAGTGAACTTGACCTTTTACGAAATTTGTTTTTGATTAAATTGCATTAATTTTCAAACATGACTTTGAATGTTTCCCAGAAAGCTAGGTTTCGATGCTCTTACTCAATTGATATGAGTAATAGTTTACTACAAAGATAATCCTAATTTTTGTCGAGTTACTATGTGTAGCAAATTCATCGAAACCTATAACAAATTTTACAGGGCCTTAAAACTAGACATTTGGGTAATATATTATATTTCTGGACATACTCACCAGATGTCTATCAGCCCACGTTTTTCTCAAAAATATTCTTCAAATTATCTAAGGTTCAATATTTTTTTTAATTACATAAAGTGTACTTATATCATTTCCTGATCGTAATTCGTCGTGTTAAAAGGTTGCTATTAGCCAAGAACCGCATGATACCGAAATCTACCGCAAAAAATAATTGTTTAACGTAATTAGCGGTACTTCAACGGCAAAATGTGATCAAATTTCTTTATTTGTCTTACATCGAAAATTCGTCACAATGGAAAAAATGAATTGAAAAGAAATAAAGTGACTTCCAAGTATAGCAGAGAAACATTGTTCATATTAATAAGTAGCCAGAAGACTTTCCTAAAATCTGATGTACTCAAATTTTTCTTATAGTTAGTCAGTTTATATAAATCGGCGGTATAGATAAATTTAAGAGAAATCGGCCAAAAAATTGAGATGAAATAACTTTTGAACGGTTGGTCATTAAAAGCTTTAAATAATTTTTTTGTATTTCATAAGGCAAATTGTATTCAGGATTTTAATACAAAGTCTGTAGTGTATTTTTTCGATTATTTTTCTATTTTGGAAATATTTTTTGCTTCAAATAAGGTTTGGAGCCTCGAAGGGTTAAAAACAAGAATAAATGTGATTTTCGATCTAACTTGACCAATTTTCAATTTTCAAAAAAAGTGAAAATGTCATGAAAATGAAAAAGAAGAGCAGACATTGAATGGTACAAATACAATCAAGTTTTACTAGTAAAGAAACGCTAAGAAAATAGTGCTGTGTTGCCTAGTTTTAGGAAAACGCGGCGAATCTATTTTAAGATCTGCGTGTCATCGATTATCTTATTAAAAGCCAATATTTTGCACAAATATGTTCTCAAAATGCCACTGTAATATTGGTAAATAGTACAATGCGCCCAAAGTTTACATTTTCCAGTTGAACCTTAATTTAAAGATTGCAGGCAGAAATGGGCGAACTGGAAAATTTTGCGGGTCTAGTTCAAACTTGGCCACTTTTTTCTTCTATGTTTCACAATTAAATCTTGCCGCTTTTGCCGATCTTTTTCGTAGGTACTGTACATGTATTCTGATTTAAATATTCTGACGAATGAAAGTGATGATAAAAGTTAAATATTCAGATTTTGTCAAGTTTTTTTAGACCGCGACAAATATTTTTATTGCATATAAAATTGATTATTTATAAAACTCCGACTCTGAAAATTAAAATTTAACCAGAAAATCTACATATACTCACACGGCAGATCCACTTCGGCTAAATCCACCGAAGTACTTTCACTTTGGTACCGATTTCAGGGAAATTTTTGGACTGAATTAGCTATCGATACGTGGAAATAATTAGCTGGGTTTCAAACCACTGGTATACTGGGAAAACGTTCGAATCTTGAATTGACGATTTCTCGGTAAATAAATATGAATTATAATATATCTCTGTAAGACTTTAGTTGGACTTTGCTAGTTTGGTCTAGTACATTAGTGGTACTTTAATTGATAATTTACTAGTCCAAACTGGCAAAGTCCCCCTGGAGTCTTAAAGAGATATGATTAGCCTATGATTTGTTGACAACGAAATTCAAAAACTTTCAAATGTGCTCAAAATTCAATGACTCGGAATTATAAATTAATATCATTGCGCAAAAAACGACTCCTTTGTTTTCACGACTAGGAAAATCAATATGCCGGCAGAATAATTCTCAAAAATTGAATAAAGGTCGCCAAAAGTCTAAAAGGGCTTAGTTTGACCAATTTATTTTTAAGTTTTTCACTTAATTGTGCGTAACAAATTCTTAATTTAAACAATAGTTGCGTTTCTTTACATGTCACATTGAGAGATCGGAAAACTGGAAAATTTTCCTTGGTCAGGTCGAACTGGAACACTTTTTCCATATCCCTTTTCTAGTTTGGTCTAGTACATTATTTACGTTAAGGGGGTCGGTGCATTTTGACACATTTGCACTTTTTCAATTTTTTTTGTCTTGATGGGAAACTTTTTGCCACTTCAAAATTTTCAAATAAAACTTTTTCGAACACAAGTTGCTACTTTTCAGCTTACTTTGAATAATCTGAATTTCTTCAGAATGATTATTTTTACTTTAGAAATCGTCTTTTGAAAAAACACTCAAAAAACGCGCGTTTGCTTCCATGGTGTCTAAATAACAGTAGAATTTATTGTTTTTATTTTTTACTTAGAAGCCCTAAAATACGCTTCCGACTACTGACTCTGATTTGTTAAATTTCATTTTATACGATTTTTACGTCAAAATCCAAAATTTAAATTTGTGAAAAAAGACGGAAAAAACCGAAAATTTACCACATCAAAAGAAATATTTTCTGCATGAGTTAAATAAAATAAATTGAAAACGGTGAATGGGTCGGCATATCAATTCGGCAAGTTTGAGTGTGATGAAATTTCTTTAATTCCGGATAATAAGGGCTTGAAGTATTTCGCCGATCCGTAGTTTCGTTTAAAAAAAGTATGATTCAGAGTATAACCAAGAGCGAAGAAACAAAACAAAGACATATTTAAATAAGTGAAAGTAGCAATTCAAAATATACCAGCTAAGGACTCCAGAAAAATTAGTTGAAGAATTTTGAACAGAAATGAGGAAATTTCAAAATTTTCCAAATAGTTTCGACCGAAAATCCAAAAAAATGTCAGATGATTTTTCAAATAGCATATAAAAAAATGTGGTCACCTAAGCCAGAAGTAAAAGTGGCCATTTTGAAGAGTTTTTCGTTGATTTGAAACAAATAATGAAAATAGAAATTGAACAAAAAATAAGGCATTTTTGTATACTGTTCGGAACTTTTTTCAAAAATTTGTCGAATTCGAAAAGATTAAATCGAAGTCAAAATTTTCTAAAAAACAATAATTCAAAAATTCTGTTTTTACAAAAGTTACCTGTATTATCAAACATCACTTTGATGGTATATTGAGATGAATATATAAACCCAGTGAAAAGTTTTTCATCAAGAGCCCATATCCGTATCTGTCAAAATGCACCGACCCCCTTTAAGTAGTACGAATGTTCTAGGTCAAACTTAAAAATAATAATCATCTTCCTAAAGGGATATGTTTTACTAGAACACCTGCGCAATGTAGCAAAAAGTGGCCAAGTAAGCCAATCTACTACTATAAACGCTCGAAGAACACACATTAACATGTACGCCGAAGAATTTTAATGTATAATTAAAGTTAAAACGTTAAGAAAAAACAGATTTTGCCAACTACTGTAGTTGGCTTGAAGCGACTGTACGAATTAAACAATGCAAAATAATCGTGGCTGATTTGTCTGTCGACCGTTCATATTAGATATAGGCTATATCATAAAGCCCAGGTTTTGCCAATTTCTGTTCGCAACAACAATTTCGATATTAATTTATTTCTGATTTAGGGTCCATGCAGATTGATATTAATAGATTAATAATATTATTAAATAATTAATAATTGAGCTTAAGATTTAATGCTTACACTGACGTATCCATAACCAAACGAAGATAGCTTGTTTTGTGTTACAATTTCTATGTTTCGTTTTTGGTCACTGTCCAATGGCGTCGTCGAAAATTGTATAGAAAAATATTTTATTTGCTTTTCTGGGGCTTTGATTTCAGCAGGTAGATCAGGCACTAAAATTAATTTTGAAGGGAGAATCGTTTGTGAATTTCGTGGCTAAGTTGACATGATCAAATTGATGGTTATGATACACGAAATTGGAGGACATCTGAACACTTCTGAATACACTACATCTGTAAACGGTATATAATATCTTTAATCGAGGAAGAACGAGCATCCTGAGTCAAAGGCGGCGAATTAATCCGAATTGATTCGGCTTTTGAAAACAACTCATCTGATTAAGTTTTAAGATAGCTTAAACTGAGCACAAATATTTATAAAAAAATAAATTGACAAAAAATGGTACGAATCAGACCATTGTTTCCAATTTTTGAACAAAAACTGATAATTAAACAATTTCAGTAATCTCAGAAAAAAATAATAAAAAAGTACGATTCGGACCAATTTTTTCTTATATGATTATTCACTAGACATTAGTGCTCAGTTTGAGCTATCTAAAAACTTAATCAGATGAGTCGTTTTCAAAAGCCAAATTAATTCGCCGCCTTTGACTCAGGATGCTCGTTCTTCCTCGATTAAAGATATATCAGATTCTAAATGCAAACTTGATCTCCACAATAGACATGATAAAAGTGTCTTCAAGTTAAAATTTCAAAAGATGACCCGAGAGATTTCAAGTTAGACTATACAGTATAGTCTAACTTATTAGTCTATACTATATAATATGAGTCAAATAGTTTGAAACGTCAAAAATATGGGACCTTTGTTTTTGCTGAAAACACGCATGATTTTTATTTTTTAACCCACCGAGGCATAGAAAAAAAAGTCCCCCCGAGGCATAATACCCTTTCAGGAGATACGTCGTCTTGTATCCTTTTTTCACAGATGTTCATTTTTTATCTGATTTTAGGGTATTTTTCAAAGAAAAGTTTACCTACGCTATTCCGCGAAAGTTTTTGAGAATTTAAAATTAAAATTTGGGTAAACAATTCCCACCGAGACAGGTGACAAACTTTGCGGNCCTTTTTTGAAATATTCTCGCTCAAACCTACGCACCCCAACCGAGAAGGGTACAAGACGTTGTTTACTCATTTATGTAGCTGGGTACAAGACGACGGAGCCCCCTTTCAGGAGGGTACAATTTGCACACCCACAGCACCAAAACGGTATATCCGATTTATAAAATTGTAATTGAACTATAATTTTGGGAACTTAATTTCAATATATAATTTTCAATAAATTAAAAAAAATTATTTTAACTTTTAAAATTTGAGTTGAAAAAAGTTGGTGAGTTGAGTCCTCGCCACATCATTCAATTTTCAAAAGTCACTCCTAAAAAAAATTTCTGCTCCAGATATGTCTGGGATGCTAATTTTTTTCGCAAATCGTTCTCAAAAAACTTTTCTAAATTCTGGCTAATTTTTAATTTCAACTTCAGATTGGAGTCAAAAGTTGTTTTTTTGGAAGGAAGACTTAAAGCGAAAAATCGTTTTCCAATCAACTCGTCATAAAATTTGAACCTTTTTTTTCTGAAAAATTTTGGGTGATATTCGCAGATTCACATTGTTGAGTTTTAAAATGTATTCGAAAGAGAGCTTTTTTAAATCATTTTTCTTATCATTTTTGGCTGATTTAAAGTGACTTTACCCGTTCAAAAGGGTATATGCCTCGGAGGGTTAAACCTCCTCGGGCTACTTTTTCAAATTCTTGCATAGTGTATCGGAACCACTTTTTACCCCAACACTTAGGTGGGCTTGCTTAACTCCTAAAGAGTAGTGCTTAAAATTCGATAACCTTCAACAGTGTTGAATCAACACTAGCCATAAAATTGACTGGTGGTGTTATCGCGTTCCTGCGATATTAGCATAAGATTTTCTCACTATAGTAATAAATTTGGGTAATTTCCGAGTTCTGGACCAGAACTTCTGGTATTGAAAAATTAATTGATCGGATCAGTTCATAAGGTAGAATCAGTAGCAGAGCTGTGATGCCATTTTTTTGAGGTTTTTGTTTTCGAAATATATATATCCCTTTCAGAATGAACAGCCGAGTTAAAAAGGTAGTAAAAAATTGACTAATACTCAGTGAACGCAATTTTACTATGTGTAGGCGGCGCGGGCGGCGGCTTGTTGCCTATCAGAAGTCGGCAGATTTTTTGAAATCGTTTGCTCTAGCATCATTTTTTTTCGGTTCGCTCTGCTCTAGGAGCATATTGTGAATGGTTTGCTCTGCTCTTAAAAAAGTAGAGCAGAGCGATAGAGCAGAACCAACTCTGCCGATCCCTGTTGCCTATCTTGTTTCTTACAGAGTACTACATAAGACGATTTAAAATAAGAAATTTTGAAGGTCAAAAATGGGTATCGATGTTTTTGACCCATTTTTGGTAAAAACCGAAAGTGATATTTACCCATGATATAAATTCCCATCTAGCGCCACCTTGCAGTCACTTATGACAGTATGGGGAAAAAAAATTCAGACTAATATAATATCCGGCATCTGTTTTTCTACTATTGTCCAGTGAAACGGTCTATGAGCTATGGTCGTCAAATATTATATTCAGGTTCGAAGTGAAAAAGGGTCCGAAGCTTTTACTAGAAACTCTAATATCATTTTTGTCAACTTTAAATAATTTAAACAAATTTATTAAATAATTTTTATCTATAAATTTACAATTAATTTATTTAATTTTAAAAAAATTGTTAGTTATTTAATTCTTAATTATTTTAATCTAAAATATTTTAATTTTATTAATTTACAAATTAATTGTTTTTTCATTAAATTTCAACATCAATTGTGTTTTATTTATCTAAAAAAATTAAATTTCATCTATAAATTAAACAATGATTAATTTTTAATTTAATTTTAGAAATTAATTGTAGTTTATTATTTTTCTCCATTATTTTAATCTAATAATTTAATTTTATTAATTTACAAAATTAATTGTTTTTCGATTAAAATTTCAACATCAATTGGTTTGTTTTAATTTATCTAAAAATTAAATTTTATCTATTTATTTACAAGATTAAATTTTATTTTAATTCAAAATTAAATGTAGTTTAATTTATTTTCTTATTAATTTTAATTTATTAATTATCAAATTTCATTGTTTTTTATTTAATTTCAGAATAATTGTATTTTATTTTTTAACAAAATAAATTGGAATCTTTTCTATTATTAAAATTAATTATTTATTTATTAAAATAAACAAAATATATTGTTTTTTATTTAATTTTAAAATCAATTGTCAATCTATTATTTACAAGATTAATTTTTTTAATTTCAAATTAATTGAAGTTATTTATTTTCTAGAGAGAGCAGATCTAAATATTTTAATATTTATTTATTTACAAAATTAATTGGTTTTCCTATTAATTTCAACATCAAATTGTTTGTTATTTATATTTATTCAAAAATAATTCTCTCATCTATTAAATTACAAGATTAAATTATTTAATTTTAAAAATTAAGTGTCGTTCTATTTTAAATCTAATTTAATTTGAACTGATTAATTTACAAATTTCATTGTATTTTTATTTAATTTCAGAATTCGACATATGTAATTTTATTATTAACAAATAAATTGAATCTTTTCTATTTTTAAAATAATTTTTATTTATTAAAATAACAAATAATTGTTTTCATTAATTCTCTCGAAATAAAGTAAGATAGTTCTATGAAATATTTGTTAAACAACGCACTGGGTCATATTAACTAATTTGAGAGCACCAGAATTAATTTATTAATTTCAAAATTGGAAGGTATATTGTCAGTCTTATTTAATTTTCTAAATCAATTTTAAGTCTAGTTAATTTACAAATTTCCATTAGTATTTAATATGTAATTTCAGAGAATTACAATTGTATTATTAAATTTATTTTATGAATTTAATTTAATCACTATTCACAATCACGAAAACTTCAATATGAGTTTTATTTTTATCTTATTTTCTTAAATCAAATTTTAATTCTTATATTTTATATCTATATATTTATTCAAGAATTATAAATTTAATTTTAGAATAACTTTTGAGTTGTAATTTTGCACTAATTTCTTACAAATAATAGTTGAGTCTTATTTAAATATCAAATTGCTTAACTGAAAATGTTTCACTCTGTGTATTTTATTTTACAACCAATTATGTTTATGTAAATAAACTTTGTAGAAATCTCAAACACATAACCCTCATTAATAAATTTTATTTTATTAGATTGAGACTCAGTTTCTATATTTCAGGTGGTGTTTAGGGCTTCGTAAAGGTTGTCACACCTGCTGTTTCGATGCACAAAAACCTCTTTTCTCTAATTGCTGATTGTGAAATGTATTTTTCTCGAGCAGTAGAAAAAATTTATGGCATCGAAATTTTTGGATCCGCCGATTACGGCAAAGAGAGATGGCTCTGAACTCATTTTTTGGGAGCTATTGACACATAAATTGTCGTGTCATTTTCGGATCCGGAGAGAGATTTTTGTACTCACTAACTCTGAGCTACCCAGAATTTTTTTCAAATATTATTCGAAAACTTTTTAACTATCATCTATATACTCCAAAGGTATCGAGCGAGTCACGCCTCTATGCCGGTATTTTTATTGAGAGAGAGGTAAAGAGTTTTAATAATTTTATTTAGCACGTTTGTCAAATCGAGTTTTGAAAGACAGAACAACAAGGAGGATTTTACTAGTAAGTTAATATTTCTTGAACCATCCCCAACAATTTCTATTTATCAATTTTGGGTCATTTTATTTAGTTACACGAATAACTCCTGTGTTGTGATGTCAAATGACACAACACAGACAAAAAACTTTTTAAGTTTGTGTACACACTGTTCTTCTAGCTCACGGTCGAAGCCTAGCTTATAAACTCTCATCTTTTCACGAGCACTCTTTTGCCATTTACATGAGGTGTTAGTAAACACCGTCGATTTTTCTATGCAATTCAAATTTGAATTTCTTTCCTACATTGCGCGAATTTCCTTACTGCGAGTCTCATCAAGATAATTTTTGTGATAAAAAGGATAATCACACTGGCAATATTCAATAAATTATCTCAAAATAACTGAGCGAATCAGTTGCAGTCCTGGCTGGATCAGGACTGCAAAATTCTATCATATTTAATTCGTATTTTGTAGAAATGTCACATATTTAAATTTTTTATAAAATATACGTATTTGAAGAACAAACATATAAATATGACCATATAATAAATTATACTTACGCAGCAGCACTTCCACACGCAGTCAGAATATTTATTTAGATGGTTAAATTTTATATGTAACTCCGTAAAATTGGTATTAGATCATCTAGCGGATTCGAGAAATAAATTATCGCAGCACTGTTTAAATGATATGGGTATTTGCAGTCGCCGTAGAGCTTCATTCACCCACACAGAATATTAATCTTGTGGCTCAGCGCTTCGTAACTTTAAACCTCTGCTCAATATCACTCAGATAGTATCGCATGATAATAGTTGCCGAGATCAATAATTATGTTGCTAATCGCTCAGCTACAACAGATTATCTTCGAAAAAAGACGAGTATTATATGTTTTGAGAATCATATGTGTGTTATCATTTGTTATCAATCAGAGTGCGATTTATTGCTCGGTACCCTGAGAGAGAATATATATAAAGAGTCAAATATAAATGCAATAAAGAGCCACGAATTAAATGTATTGGGTAATTGGCCGCTCAGATGCCTCTGAATAAAAATCGAGAAAAAAACTCCAAATTGCGAGGGAGATAGTTTTTTAGTCTGATTTTAACTCGTAGACTCGATTTCCGGCAGTAGTGACCATTCACCATTAAATCGGCATTTTACGATGCTTAAACATTAATGACAAGATCAGTTATAAAGATCGATAAACTTTGAAACAAAATGACGTTTGTGCGTTTTTTTTGGAAAATTTTACTGTATTACAGTACTTATTTTTTGCAAAAATTTTTTTAATACAAAATTAAACCTTCATCGTGATCAGAAAAAAATTCTAAGACATTTTTCCATTACATCATAGCCGAAATGATCACGTGACCGTATATTAGGAATAAGGTTGGTAAAGTAGTACTGTTTTTTTTCAAAAATTGCCTTAAATCAATTTTGAAAGAGTGAAGTGTTATTTAGAAGTTTTTAGAGACTTTTTCCCATAACACTCACAAAGTCAAAAGCGATCTACGTGACGTTCAAATAGGAAATAAGGTTTGGTGAAAGTAAACAAATAGTGATCAAATTACGCCGGAAATTTTTTTGGCCAATAAACACCTAATTTAAGAGTTTTGAACATAATAATATTTTCCAACACGCCACGTGATCTTATTTTCAGAAATAAGGATTTATTTATGACATATTTTAAACTTATTTTTGGATTATTCCGTCACGTGATTTAATTCAGACTTTCATGTAATGAGAAAAAGTCTAAAAAACGTTGAAGTTGAGCCTGGAATTTTTTGACGTTATTTGAGTACTTTTTCAAATTACTGTATATTGATACTATTATTTTTTTTTCAAAAGTACTCAAATCATGCGGAGACCCTTAAAGAATCGTAACGAATTTCTAAGACTTTCAATGCATTACAGTATGGCCTCCAGTTTAATAGAGCATTTCCAAGAAGTCATAGCTTCGAAATGCTGATAACATAAGAATGCGTAGGCGAGAGAAGGTGAGAAAAATGAATAATTACCGATTGAGTTTTTTTTTATTTCAAGATTTCTGTTTTGTATTATTTGTGAAAATTGGCCTCCGGTTAGAATAGAGCCATTCTAGAAGCCAAAACTTCCGAAAAATTAATACTATAGAATCAATGAAGGTTTGCGAGTAGCGTAGGCGTGACTACGTCTCTGGTTCTTAGAACAATAAATGATATTGAACAATAATTTCAGAGTCAATTTACTAGAGAATTTTTGATAAACATATAATAATTGTTAAATGGAACTAGAGAAAACCCTTTGAAGTTAACTTAACAGTAGTTTAAAATATAAATAAACGTTTAAAATTCGTATGATTATTGCACTGTTGCCCGTCACTGGGGTACATTTTCGCGAATCTTTTTTCCTCATCCCCATTAATGCCTTTTTGTTCATCGGAATTTTTTTTATTTTTATTTTAATTTTATTGAAATTGCTGAATTTATTTAAGCTATTGAAAAATGTATGTTGATAATGAAACTTTGCTTATATGGCTCGATCTATAGAATGTCACTAGTTGCCG
>SCLH01001908.1:22762-61208 GCA_004367855.1 Oikopleura vanhoeffeni | reverse complement strand
ATTATGATTTTTACTCAAAAAAAGGTTTTGGAATTTTTTTCAAAATCCTATTTTTGACGAATTTGAGGTCAAATAAACTTTGAGTGCCTCTAAAAAGCTTATGAGAAAAAAAAACTCTTTGTACCGCCTCGCTTTGCACACTTTTAAAAAAGTGCTTTTCTACAAAAAAAAATCTGATATTGTNTTTTTTGAAAATTTCAAACAAATATCTCCTAGAATCCGAAGTTTGAACTCAATACGAATTGCGGTTAGCTCAGGACTAACGTTTGAAAATCAGTAAAACCCGTCGGTTACCCCCTTAAATAATATTTTTCAAAAGCGAAAAATCTAATTTTGTAAGTCCATAAAAGTAAGGATAGTGACTCGACCAATCTTGAAAATGTGTTAGATTATGAGGATTTTGACCAAGGGAATGATTACGATATATTTGGAGATAATACTTACGCTTATTACGCAGACGATAAAGAAAGTGAAAGTGAAATCAAACAGCCGGAGTGGATAAAAACAATTTGCACATCCATAGATATCATGTGCAATACACCTCTTATGCCAAAAAAGTATAAAATAAAAAGAGGCGAAGATGAGGCTCTGATGTGCACGTCCTTTTTTCCACTTTATCAAATGCATGGGTCTACTCTTTTTAAAATTTTATCACTGCCATAACTAACTCTCGGTGCAGACATTTTTGGGGTCGACAGTAAAATGTCTATAGTAAATGTAATATTTTAAACAGGCTACAATAAAACTTCTAGAATTCAAAATTTACTGAGCTTCAGACGCAATGATCAGATATAAAACTTTTATAAGTAGAAGCTGTAAGTATTTTTATTGTGCTGCATATAAATTTCAAAAAATGCCATTATATTCTTAAAAACTTAGGATTCGGTAATTTTAAATTTGCGTGGCTAATTTGTATTTTAATAGATCTAGTACAGTAAAGTCCGTTTATCAGGACGCGTACTGTCAAAATAAAAAGTACTGTAGCGCGAAAAGTACCTTACTGTTAAAAAAATATGCCTTGATATGATGCATATGTTACATAAAAATCGTACTAGGGTGTATTTTTATGATGAAGAAAAGTACTTTTCCCGGTACTGTACTTTCTATTTTGATAGGACGCGTCCTGATAAACGGACTTCACTGTAGTACCTTCCATGTATACCATGAAATAAATTGCACAGTATAGTGCGTTTAAAAGGACAACCCCTTAGGACAAGGTCAGAGCAAAAATTCCTGCCAGCGAGCGTTTAAAAGGACAACCTCGAAGAGGAAATTTCCACCAAAGCAGTTAAAAAGACAGCTTGAAAAAATTTCGCAGGAATTTTTTGGAAACGAATATATTATAATTAGTAATACCGACAAAGTTAACTCCAAACAAGTGGTACATGATGACTTAAGCAGCGTTTTCCTCATTAAAATAATGTCGTTACTGGTGGATCGCTCGAAACGGCATTATTTATATTTTAAAACCTTAAAAGTGTTGTTCCTGGTGGATTTCTTAAAAACGGCATTATTCATCCATTAAAATCTAATTTTTGTCGTTCCGGGTGAATCTCTCGAAGCGACATTTTTTAGCCATAAAAATCTAAATACTGTCGTTCCGGGTTGATATCTCGGAACGGCATTTTTTATCAATTGATATCTTAATATTATCGTTCCGGTTGGATCCCTCAGAACGGCAGATCGTTAAACTAATAAGTTTAGGTCAGTGTGTCGGAAAATTCAGGCGCGCTCTGTATTATATCATTCTCGGATGATACATAAATAGTGTCCACCAATCTATCTTCTGGCCAAATCGAACCAAACTTAAAGGTTGATTTCACATGTATTGGTTTTTTGTATATCCAAAATATCAAGTTCAAATAATTAAATTAATACTCAAAAACTAAAAGAATCATATTCGGAAATTCAAATTATACAATTGTATTCCAAGTTCAAGTTCAAAACAATAAAATTCGAATAATCAAAAATTTTGATCATAAAATTATCGAAATTGCGATAATATATAAGTAAATTGAAAGCACAACATTAAGTTAAAATATCAAATTCAAAAATTTAAACTCGAAATTATCGAATTCCCAGAAAATGTCAAGTGTGCTTAGTCTATTCAATCCAAAGAAGAATCTGTGCTTCTCAGTGGCAGGTATTTAAAGCCCTGTATTCCTTTTTTGAGTCATTCATTTTTAATTTTTAAAATGTGTTTCTACTGCGAATAAATTTTTGGAATTTTAAAGCGCAATTTCTAGATAAAATAACATAAAACGGACTGAAATTTATCACGTCGAATAAAATTTTATTTATCAAAAGAGAATTGTTAGGTGACAAAGAAACCTATTTTGAGAATGATGACAAAACATTAGAGATTGGTTAAAGGTACCTGAAAAGAATGCTAAGCAAAAATACCCCCCCCCTCCCCGAAACAATTTTTATCGGCAAGACTCGCACATCTTATGATAAGGTAAACATGACTACAGCAGCAGTCAATCTCGATTGTACATCAATGTCTATTGATACCTTTGATGATGGCAGTCTTCAGTCTAAACCCTTTCATATTAAAAACAGAAAGGAACTTATCATTGAATTAAATAAAGTCAACCAAATAATTCTCAATCAGCAGACGAAACTTATAATTTACGGCCTCTGGGAAATATTTTCGAGCGTGAGCAAAAACGCGAGGCTTTTTCGTATTGTAAGCACGTTGATAATGTTGCGGTGAGCTTGTTATGCCAAGGGGAAACAGGTCATAGTATTTCACGGTTTTTTGAAATTTTTTGCTCCGGATCCCTTCTCCTTCTGAAATCAAGTGTTTTTCTTAACAAAAAAAGTTATCCCAAAAAGAGCTACATCAATAGCTTGAGAGACTGCCTGCCAATTATTTAGAACCTTCAATTGAATAATTTTTTGAATGATCATGCGAAAAATGAAAAAAACATAATTTTGACGATTGATCAAACAACCATAAGCGATAATGTTAGAATTATGGCATGGGCATTGTGAATAATTAGAGAGAGCATCACTCAATAGGTTTGATATAATCTGGTTCAAAATCCCTGGACATTAGTTCGGTCATGAGAAGTATTCAAAAGACGGGATTATATAGCACTTTATCGGAAGCTACCATTGGACTCATGTCCAACCACTGCCCAGCTCAATCAGCAGCTAACCGGGATTTTATTAAAAACATTTATGATGGAATGAAGGTCTCAATCGCCCAAGTTAATTGCTTCATAGCGTGAGTAACATCGAGAATTTTTTTGTTCTGCTTATGATTCACGGGTTCCCGATGTCAAACCTGCTATGCATAAATTTAAATGAATTTATGGCGGTAGAAAAAGCATGGGCTTCCAAAGGAATGGCCTTAAACAAACATTGACAGATATCGCAGGCGGCCCAAAGAAATTAATATTTTTGTCAATCGCGCTTTGGAATATTTTATCATAATTTCCTGAACGTGCCTAATCACAAGGATGCTGTTTTAGAAAGCTTTCGCCATTGAAGAAAAAATAACTTTAATGACAACGATTAAAATATGTTAATAAAAATAAGTGGAACATGTTGGCATTAATATACTGTTCTGCCCTTTCCTTAATTGTACTGTCTTTCAGGCCTAGTATGTCATGTACATAATCAGATTTTCTTCAAATAAAATTAGTTTATTCAAAATGTCCCTAAAAATCGTTTTTATTCAGTTTTTCAAAAAAAATTGCAATTTACTATGGGGGAAAAGGTATTTTTTTTAAAGGACAAAGTCGGAGCAAAAATTTCTGCCAGACTTTTAAAAGGACAAGTTCTGAGCCAAAAATTTTGCCAGACTTTTAAAAGGACAGTTTAAAAACTCAACCTGTCCTTTTAAACGCACTGTACTGTATATCATTATGAAGGAAATCTAAATCATCTGATTCCGAAAAAATCTTTGAGTTTCATAATCTAGAACTCTCTTATCATATTTAAAATTCAAAATCTTAAATTTTACTCTGTATGCATTTTACTATTGACCCAAATTTTTGTGGAGGTTTTTTAAAATGCCTATATTTTGCTACGAAAAGTGCGTTGGTAGAAATCAGCATCAGATCATCTGATTCAGATGTATTACAGTATAAATTAAACTGTTATGTATTATCTAAATCTTTCATTTTTCGATTATATTTTCAATGTTGACCCCATTTTCTATCAGAATTATGATTTCTTCAACTTTGCTTTTCTTAGAAAAATTAACTGAAATTTCGAATTTCACCGAAATTTCTTTTTTCCATTATTTTTTTTGAAGAAATATGACTCTTTCTCAGCTTTGGAAAAAATTTTCTGATCAAATCCTCATTTAAATTAGAGAATTTTATCACGCTCACAGCGAAAAGCTCAGAAAAGAGTATTTTTCTATCGAAATCCATATGATTCCTTTTTATAATCGTGCACAAGTCGTGGCGTTTTGAAAATTTTCATGAAAACCACCGTTTAAAAAAATGTAAGCAAAAAATAGCACCTTCAAAAAACAGTTGGCAGTAAAAGGCCAAAAAACGATATTTTTATCTATCTCGCAGTAAAATATTTTTTTCAGAAAAATATGATTTTGATGTAAATTCTAGCGAAATTTAGTACACTTTACTTTAGGATAATTTACTTTAGAATTACTTCACTTCAGGATAATTTTCTTGATAAAGAAAATCGACAAAACGAATATTTTTCTTGAAAACTTTGTTTTTTAATTTGAAAAATATTGTTAAAAACGCAAAATTTGATTGTGAATAAGAATATCAGCATTTTTTCAAAACAAAATTCTTGTTTATTTTCAAAAAATTGAAATTGTCGATTTTTTGGCCTTTTACTATTTGGGCCTTTTACTGTCAACCCCCCAAAAAATACCTAAATTTATCAAGGAAGTGACTTTCATCAATGTACTAAAAAATGTCCATAATAATCATTTGAATGAATTCATTGAAATAAATGAGTAAACCCAAAACCCAGGGATTCAAAAAGCAGTTGTAATGTGACTCGAATGATGTTATATGACACCACGGAGCGTCTCTCCTATCTGAATTACAAAACTGGAGAGTCAAATTACACCGCCGGGTTAAAAGGTCATATTGACCAAAAGAAACCGATAGATTCCCGAATTCGATTATATATTAGAGAATGTCTCAGATGTATTGCTTTGGTGGAGGAGGCATTTTTTACCGAGGTAATTATAGAAGAACCTGTTCTTATCGAAAGTACAACGGTTGCTCCCGCACGAAGACGCCGAAGGCCAGGCTCCTTTAACTCTGTGGCGCATATTGAGTCACCAAATTTCGGACAGATTTTAAATAGTAATCAGTGATTTATGATCAAACCCGCTTTGTCTAAGAAATCTTATTTTCGATAAATAAGGTAATGGAGGGAATGAAACGACATTTAGATTCTGACCTTTAACCGGTCGGTATTTTCTCTTTTAACTTTCTCTTTAGTCTTTTTTGCTTTCTTTTGAGCCTACTTTCGATAAAATTTAAGCACATTTTTCGGAAATTTTTTCACGTGACCTTGAAAAATTCATATTTTGCGTTTGTGATCGAAATTTGACAAAAACGCTCCTATGAAGTTTCTGTTTATTTTGAGCTAGCTTTTGCAAAAATTTTAGCAAAGTTGCAAATTTAACCTACCTAGGAGGAGATACATTTTCCCACAACAAATATAAAAAATAGGGGGTTAATTGCATATTTTAGAAAAATTAGTTCTTATCGACAAAAACGCTCCTATGGAGTTTTGCCTACTAATTTTACAGGTTATGTTAAAATTAAGGTTTATTTCAAAATAAAACCTAGGGGGAAATAGCTTTTCCGCTCGGAAAGATGGCCTCGTAAATGTTATTTATCTAGGACTGTATTCAGACGAAACATTTTTGGTACATTTTTTTGCAAGCTAAAGGCTAGTTCTACAAATTGGCTGATTCAAATAGCAATCTGAAAGTTTTGTTTGGCTATTTTTTATCAGGAATTAGTCAATTTAGGAACCACCACTCCCTTAGGTAACCTAAGTTAGCTTAACCTACGATAAATCTTAAGGGTTATGAACTTTGAAACTATACCACTACGTCTAATTTTGATACAAAAGACATATGTCTAATTTTTTCGCCGGAAAATTTGAGGAAGGACCGGGAGAATTCTCCTCAAAATATAGACGATTCTCAGTAATATGATCCGAATCATTCTTTTTTTTCGCAATTTTTTAGACATACAGTATGTAATTGTTCGAGACCAACAAGGGAAATTTCTCTGAATCAAAACCTATAATTGGCAGGAGAATTACTTTCAATCCAGAGGAAATTGGAGCTTTTGGTCTCGAACAATTTTTTTACATACTGTACATGTACTGTATATTCAACCTTTTTTAGTTAATTTTCATAAATATGTTTCCGTTTAAAAAATGCTAATATTCCCCGACTAATTTGTACCCACAATCTTCTCAACAGCCTCTAAAAGACGAAATGCTGGTAGTCCGGTTTCTTTCCAAATCAACAAGAGTACAAATTCTCGTATAAAAGATATTTATGGAATCGAGGGATCTGACGGAATAATTCGCAAAGACATTTCCCCAGATAGTACCGCTCGTATATTTTCGCAGCCATTGAGCAATTTACCAGCTGGAAAAAGCATCCTTGTCGAAATCTACGCTTGCAATAAGCCGGGTCCAGAGTATAAAGATTGTGGATATGCGGATTTGATCGAAAATACCACAAAAAGCAATTTATTATTCAAGCAAGAAAAATTTTTAGGAGAACGACCACCAGATATAGAAAAAAGTCGGATGCGCAAAGTCATTACGACCATTCCATACCCAAACAATGATGCATTAAGAGAATGGGATAAAATTAATTCGAAATAGTAGGATTGTCTTTTGTTAGATACAGGGGAAAGCCCAATATCGCCGAAAGTTTTTTTTCAAAAAATTCGGCGATATTGGCACTCTCGGCAATATGGGAACAGAAATAACCTTTTTGGTTAAAAATGAAAAACGTGTGGGCGATCAAAATGGCGTCATAATTTGAAAAGTTTTTCGATTTTATTTATTTATAAGGAGTTTTACAATATGTTCAAAATTGTAATTTAAAATCCAGAATTTCCCGTAATAGAGCCAAAGACATTTAAAAAAGACTAAAAATTGCAAATATTTCAATTTCAAAAAGAAAGCCCGAAGGGGTTAAAGATTTTTAAATGTCCTGAAATTTTGCGGAGAACTTCTCTGAGACCTTATCTTTCTATTTTGGCCATTTTAGACACCAGGGATTTAGCTAAAAATCGTGAAATTATGAATGTTTTTTCAGCGATATTGGCGAATTCGGCTATATGGAGCTCCCCCTGTATCTAAGTTCTAAAATACGTTTGGCAATGTGAGATTTACAAATTCGGAAAGTAAAGTTCTCGAAAAAGACGATTTTGAACACAAAAAATATTTTTGAAAAAAATAAAATCGATTTCTTAAAATTTTTTAAACTACCGAAAACATTTGGTACTGTGGGGTAAAAGTGAACCGTTTATCTTAAATTCAGCCTAAATTACTCTTTATTAAAGGTAGGGTGTCAAAACCGTTTACAGTTCCGCTTTTGGAAACGCATCACTTGATTGAGTTCTCTACATTAGACTGCCACATTCGGAGGCCAATACAGAGGCTAACAGAGTAACGAAAAATCCGAGGAAGCCATTCATAATATTTTTTTGCGTATAATTCGAAAAAAAAGGGTATCAAATGAAAGAGCGTGAAATTCTAAGATTTTTGGCTGAAAATTTTTTTGTTTTAAAACCAAAGGTTGACTGTGAAACCTCTGGGGTAGCTGATACTTTCTAGAGAAAACCCCGAAAAAGCTGTTTACCAAGTTTCAGCCAATTGTGTTTGTGTTTACTTGGTCGTTGAGGCGCTTTAATATGAAAAAAAGGATTTTTTCACATTTTTTGGAATCGGGCAACAGAAAACCGGATGTGAAACCGGAAGCTGACGGTGACACATCTGGGCCGGCTGATACTTTCTGGAGAAGACTTGTAGAAAGCTTTGCCAAATTTCAGCTAATTTTGTTGTTGATTACTCTGTCTCCGAGGAGCGAGGAGCTTTAATATGAAAAAAATGATTTTTTTGGAATCGGGCCACAGAAAACCGGATGTAAAACGAGAAATTGACAGAGAAACCAGCCGGCAGATTCATAGAAGCTAAAATGGGCGCTGATAAATATGTGTCTAAAGTTTCAGCAATTTTTAAATTAGCTAACCCGGTTGTCGTTAGTGTGAAGAAAAAAGTTTTTACCTTTTTCTTGACATTTTGCGAGATGAATACCTCTTTTGAAACAAACTTATGAGAGCAAAAAAAATAACAAAGACATTCAATCTTGAAGTTCAGGTAATCTTGAAGTTCAGGTAATCTTGAAGTTCAGTACATGAAAAATATGTGTGCTAAAAAAAACCAAAGAAAGACAAAATATTTCGAAAACAAATTGGAAAGATAAAAAATTATGATAATCACATACAGGGGGGCAAATATCGCCGAATGGTTTCTTCCAAAAAATTTTGGCGATATTGACACATTCGGCGATATGGGAACAGAAATAACTTTTTTGTTCAAAAATGAAAAAAACGCTCAGGCGTTCGAAATTACGTCATATGTCAAACATTTTATTTTATAAGGAGTTTCATGAGAATGACGTCATTCATGACACCCACAAAGTAATTTGTAATATAAATATCAAACAATTTCGGCGATATTGGCAAATTCGGCGATATTTGCACATTCGGCAATATTGGCACTGAAAGTATTTTAGCGAAAAATCGGGAAATTGCGTAGGTTTTTTTCGGCGATATCGGGCCTCCCCTGTAATGATGTATTTTCAAATTTTTGATAGGAAATCAGAAATTATATACGAATCATCTTTTTTAATAGTCGGTAATAATGACCATAATAGAATCAATCATACTAATTCCAAGACCAAAAAGATTCAAACTTCAATTATCTAGTGGCCTTCGGCCGATTTGGGGCTTATTTTCTAAAAAAATTGAAAACTTTCTTAAGAATTATAAACCTTTCTTGATAATTTTCTTTAAAAACTTGAAACTTTTTTTATAATTTACAACATTTTCTCAGTCAAATCCGGAGATGACAGTCTAGTTCTAACATACCATAATTAAGAAACATACATATATTTTAAGAAAAATCAAACAAACGAATCGGACCATTTTTTGAATATTTTACGAAAAAAGAGCAGACGATTTAGCTTTATCCCTTGAATTTACCTTGATTTTTTTTTGGTTTAAATAAATTTAATCATATATGTATTAATCACTTTTTGCAGCAAAAATACTTTTTATGCTATTTTAAATAAAAACCCTTTCCCATGATGAAAAATACCTAAAATTTACCGGTGTTTTCGCTGATTACCGGTCATTGGGTCGGTCTGAAATTATATCATTTGCGGGTATAGACTCATTGACTCTGAGATGCAATTGGAATTTCTTGAATCGGATGAACCGTTTTCGAGAAAATTCGCCCTGATTTCTGGTTGCGCTTAAAAAAACCCGCCTATCAAAGACCATAAATACTAGTAGAGTGAGAATATTCTGCTTTTCAATCATATATTTCTTTCAAGCCAGAAATTTAATTTTTCTGCCAATTTTTTTTCGAGCTACAAATTAATTATTTCAAGCTAGATTTTTAAAGGATATAATCTGCTTCCAAGCTCAATTTTTTTTTGCGATTTTTCCTGAAAAAATATTTATTCCATATAAGAGAAAAGCCGTTTTGCCTTCCCCGAGATCCCAAGAGTTCAAAACAATCCATATGTGAGTTACCCGCTACTCCGCTCGAACTTTTTTTTCGCTCTCCAGATTTAACGAAGCAAAATGGATTTATTCTAAAATACGATTTTATTTTTTTCCGTGGCGAAGGTACAAAACAGACACAAAAATTATTGCAAGTCGAAGAAAACGATGCTTTTCAAAAGTTTGCTGCATTTTGGACCTCATCTAGGAAAAAGTTAAAAAAAATCACTAAAGGTGTTGTGTAACTCTATTCGAGCTCGAAATATGTAACGTATCTAAAATAAGGTAGGCCCGACAAAACTTTTTTCTGCATACGGTGGGTTATATTTTGATATGTTCTAGGAAATCATGAATAAAAATGTTCTTTTTGCGTTTTTGAAATTGCCTATCTTTTAACTTGGAATTTTCAAAATAAATTCAAGAATAAGAGCTTCAAGAGCTAATTTTTTTTCGAAAAATGCTTATTTTTGGAAAACGAGACATAATTTTTTTCCAAAATTGTTATGGGTAAATTTTAGCACAGAAACTAAAACTGCTTCGAATATAAATAAAATCAGAGCTGGTCCATTTTTTGGTGCTGAAAAATGGTGCAGATTTTTTTGGTGCCATCCCTGACGCTGTTTTGGGTGGTTGGAATTCCCGGAATTTTGGTGTCATTTGCCGAAATCAAAATTTCCTATTTTAGACCACCCAAAACAGCACCAGCGAGTGATGGCACCAACAAATTGTATGTCAATTACCTGATTTTTGCTTGGGAGACCTAACTTGAAGTCATTTTTTATCTTAATTCAAACACTTCTGAGACTTTTCCTGAAACTTTCAACTCCAATTTTTGAGAAACTTTTGCAATATATTTGCTACACTGAGAAAAAATTGAACCAAAAATCACAAAAAAACGTCCTATGAATTTTTTACCTTGCTTTTGAGAGAAAAAAACGGCCCACAATATTTTTTAACTTTAATTATAGCAAAGAACCCAAAGATTTTTGTGAATATCTAGAAAATCATTCTTCAATGAATGTTGCTTGCAAAGAAAAAATCCATTTTGATGAAAACGGAAATCGGACTTTAACAGGTTCCGATCATTTAACCAAAATCAAAAACTATTTGAATGGATCGGCAAAATGTTATATACATACTGACTCCGATTTTTGTGGCTTCAGATTGATCAGCGAAACAGATAGTAAAAAACTTTCCGATTTATTTGATGGAACTGGAGAATATAAGATTAACACAACGTAAGTATCTTTGAATTATTAAAAAATTGATTTCCATTTTACCTTATATATCGGAGTATACATTTTTTTCTAGAAACTTTTTGCTTGACTTTTTTTCTTCTATATTTTGCTATAGCAAATCATCATAGATGAAAACTGCGTAAGCGGGAAAATTCTACCAATTTAAAGAAAAAACGAGTTAAATAAAAAATCTTACTATAGGCGTATAGTATATGCCTAAAAAATCCAAAGTTTGGACTAATTTGTTTACTATAAACAAATCGCTTTCGATGAAAAAAGAAAAAATATTTTTTGGCTCGAAAATATTTTGCAGATAACTTTTCAGAGTGGCGCTTTTGATAGTGAGCACATTGATTAAGGCTCGTATTTATCCCAAACAAGGAGATTTTTCCCAAACTAATAATTGAATTATACCGAGGAATTATACTGGAGGAATTATATCTAAGATTCGGCCCAAATTGTGTTTGAAAATTGTGAAAAATGACATGTAAAAAACACTAAGGTAATTTGTTTTTAGGTGGGTCCACCCTTCTCATGACGATTACGGGAAAACCATAGGCGATATCGAGAAACGGTTTTTTGTATTAAACTGCGAACTAAAAAAGCTTAATGAAGAAATTTTGTCTTATTTATCGGGCTACGGTTTACCGGTAACCGGAGATCTATTATATAGGTATTTTCAGTATAAAATTTGAGAGAAAAAAACTCTTTTTTTTCTTCCAGGAATTCATCAAAAATATAGTTCCAGCAGTAAATGTGTAGACAATCGTGTTATAAGGATGAACAAACATAAACATTCAACTTTCCGGCTAATTTTAAGAAAAAAAATTTGGGGCTCATCGAGATTCGAACTATGATGTCAAATCAACTTATAACATTTCTCTATTGAGCTTTTTTAGTGTGGCAGTTGATGCAAAAAACTGTTTCTCGATATCGCATATGGTTTTCCCGTAATCGTCATGAGAAGGGTGGGCCCACCTAAAAAAAATTAACTAATTTAGGACATTTTCGAAAATTTTAAGTTAAATTTGTGAGTTCATTTTGATTTTACTAGTTAAAAATATAATTTTGGCGTAAAAAAATGTTGAATCAATTATGAGGGCAAACATCAAAAAGTGAAAAATAATTTAACGAGGCATAGTCTATGCCGCATAGAGCCTTTTGAAAGGCTTAAGCCACTTTAAATCAGTCAAAAATGATGGAAAAAATGATCGCAGAAACTTCTCTTTAGTATACGAAAGAGAAGTTTCTGCGATCATTTTTTTTCCATCATTTTTGACTGATTTAAAGTGGCTTAAGCCTTTCAAAAGGCTATATGCGGCATAGACTATGCCTCGTTAAATTATTTTTCACTTTTTGATGTTGAATTTCAAAATGTATATACATTTTGAAATTCAACAATGTGAATCTAAAAACATCAACTACAATTTTTCGGATAATAGGTTCAAATTTTATGACGATTTGATTGAAAGAAGATTTTTCGCTTAAGTCTTACTTCCGAAAAAATAATTTTTGACCCGAATCTGGAATTAAAATTTCAAATAAGTCAGTTTTTCGGAAAGTGTTTTGAGTACAATTTAGCATCCTTGACATATCTGGACCAAAAATATTTCTTTGGAAGTGAAATTTTAAAATATCTTATTTCGATAAGAGTATGGATTTAATGATTTGTTTTGAAAAAATATTTAATTTGTGAAAATCATGCCAGATTGGTACTTTTATACCATATTTGCTCAAATAATTTCATTTAATCGATAAAACTAACAATTTTTTCATTAAAAACGTGATTTTTTTATGAGTATTTTGAACTTATTTTAAAAATATTTAAAAACATGACTACTGACGAGCTAAAACTGGAGTATTTTAAATCACATTTTAAAATACTTCAGAAAGGTTTCCGTTCCAAACAACACCGATTAAATGCTGAAGCCTTCTTTTTATCAGAATGGATCGGCCGAATTAAACAATACAGGAAGAACTTCGTTCTTCCAACTCTTTTGATATCGGCATGTTTATTTTTTTTAATTTAAAATGCCTATTTTTTTCCCAAATTTGTTCTCCTCTGTTTTCTTTATCACACGATTCTAGATCAAGTTCTAAGTTTTCGTGAATTTTTCTGTGCGAAATTTCTTATTTATATATAATTTAATTTTGGTTGAGAATGATAAACGAAACGTTACAATTTAATTTTTTAATATTTAAAATTTTTTATGATTCCCAAGATTACTCAATCAGAAAAGTATTGAGTAGAACAGAGCACTGGGCAGTTTTGAGATAAACATACATTTCCTGGAGACACATGAAGGTTATCACGTGGTTTAATTACCTTGCTTTTCAAACGCTTTTTTTTCTAGAATTAACATTAAGTTTTTAGATATAATTTTTCGAAAATTTAACTCTTCAATTGATCATTAAGAAAAATTGAGGGTCATTTAAGAGTTTTCTGTAAACAGCACTCAAGAAGAGCCTCCAGAAAGGCTCGTCGCTTCCTCAGGTGGAACTTTTTATTTTCTTGCTTCGGAGGGTTAAATAATTCGATAAAGTTTCTAATATTTTATTAAATGAAAAAAAAATTATAAATTAAATTCAAAGTTCAGATGGTATGGCTCCATTTGTAAATTAAAATTTTCATTATTTTTTTAGGTTATAATATAACTTTATATACCTTATTTTTTCAGCTTTTGTGGCCACTTTTTTGTATACTATTATTTAACCACCTGACAAATTTTTGTCTGTTCAAATAATCCCATAATTATCAGATATAATATCCCGTAGAGCTTTTGGGGTCATCTCGTTAATTTATTACACCTGTTAATAAGTGTAGTCACTTTAAAGGTTTTAAGAGTGTATGATTCACCTTTTTAAAATTTCTCTCAGTTAGCTTTTTCTAGCTCACATGTTCATTATCATTTTTAACAGAACACATCCTTCAAGGTGTCATATGACAAAAAAAATCTGAGTGCAATAATTTTTTCTGCAATAAATTTTATGCACTTTAAGATGATTGATTTGGGAAAGAGACAATTTCAGAACTGCAAGAAGGTCAGACTCAGTTAATGGTCTTTCTCCAATCAGAAATAAGCAAACTTATAAAAAAAATAACATTCCATATTGTTTTTCATTGTCAATCAGACTTCTACACAAAATTTCATGAAAAAATGCAAGTTTGTCATTTTTACGACGTAAATATCAAAAAAAAAATTATAAAAGACCTGTTTTTCGGAAAATTTTGACCTACGAACAAAAAAGGTCTTCATTATTTTCCAGTTAAAAATGGGGAAATTTAAGGACAAAATGGCAAATTTTTTTATAATTCGCTACTTTTTCAGAAAATTGTATATAAAACACTTGTCAGAAAATTTTGACTGCAAAGCAGAAAAAAAAGACTTCATTATTTTTTGGCCAAAATAAATTTTTTGAGCATGTTCGAAAAATAAGGACTAATATACGAAAACCAAAATTAAAAATAATTCATTGAACTTAAAATTTAATTTTCAAGCGTTTATTCAACTGGAATGCTTTTACATTTTGGGTCGAAAACTGATCTTAGTCGATTTAAAGAACGTGTATTCACAGAAGAGGCAGAAACTATGATTAAAGTTGGAAACGAATATGGAAAAGAATATATTATTTCCTCCATCATTTTAATTGTCGCAGTTGTTAGTATCGTTTTTTATTTTTGGAGAAAAAGTAATGATAAGGAACGGGTAAATTTTATTTTGTAGGAATCCATTCTTTCAGATTTTGTTTCCCACAGAGCAAAATGAGTATTTTTTGTGTCGGATGGAATTTAAGAAAAAAAATATATTTTTAATCATTTTCAAATTTTTTTGAATCACGTCTAGATCGCCATTTCCTTACAAACGAGGTCATTTGAAACCTCCGTTATGGTATCTGACTACAAATTGCTGACAATGTAAAATGTCAAGAATATAATAGGGGCGATATTTATTGCTTACGCAGGTAAACCACATTTTTAAAATTGCATAAACAACGGATTTTTATAATTATTTGCCTGTAAATTTTAAAAATATCAGTTACTTTTTGAGTACTGTGGTTCTTTGCCAAGCGGACACAAGTCTAAGCGGATAAAACGGGTTCAACCTACGCCTTTTTTATGAAGCAAAAAATAACATTTTTTACCCGGTTTACAGGAGAAAAAAAATCATATCTGGACGACCAACCCTGATTTTAATGGTGGGACGACTGGTAATTATTACGGCGGATATTTCGAACCGGAAGATGCGTTAGATTGTACAAAACTGGAAGTGATCAGTTCTATCGGTGCCGGTCATTTTGGCGAAGTTTTCAAAGGAATTTATAAACAAGAAGACGACGACGGCAGTTTTGAAGACATCGATGTTGCCCTCAAGTTCTCACGGAGGACGAGAGGTGATTTGTCGAGAGAATTCTTGAAAGAAAGAGAAGTTTTTATAAAATATGGAAAAAGAAAAGGCCAGCACATTGTGTATTATTATGGATGGGCAAAACTGCAAACCGATATTATGCAACAATTAGTCAGAGTTTGCCTAGTTATGGAATATATTGAAGGTATATCATTATTTTATAATATATATTGTGGCTGGGGCCCAAAACTTCAACCAAACTCCAGCCAAAAAAAAAGTATCGCGAGCGCCCAGAGGGCGCGCGCGATACATGAATCTGTCAAAATGGAAACTTTTGGACCGATTTAATATTTCGTTTTTTTGAATTCGTCATTTCCCGTTATATTTGGCGGACATTTTTTTAGCAAAATTAAGGAAAATAAATTAAACTTTTTTCTGACAAACATTTTACTGTGAATAAGATACCAAAAAAATGATTTTTTACAGAAAATAAATTTTGAAGTGATATTTTTTCTCGGATTTTTTAGGAAAACATGAAATCACCACGAGATATCAATATCTCACTAAAAAAAGTATGACGCCATAAAAAAACTCTAAGGGAAAATAAGTGGTTCTCAAAAAGCTTAATTATGACCAAATATTATTCATTTTCGGGGTTTCGTCGTCAAATAAAATGAAAATATTTTAAAATGTATTGCCTCCGCGGGCCCTGCCGGAGGCTTACGTTTTATTTTTTGGCTATTTAATTCCATCATATAAATATTTTTGAAAAGTATTGCCCCCCGGCGGGCCCTGCCGGGGGGTTTAACCTGTTATTGTGTACACTCGTGTATGGCAAAACTTTCTCTGAAAAATACTATGGTTATGTTAAAAATATGGGCGTTTTTCCTGCGGAACACAACCCTATTTTTTAACCCTAACTCTAGACTTTCCCAAGAAACAGCTTTGCGTCGTTTTATACCGTGTACACTGGACACGAGTTAACCTAAATCTAATCTTTTCATGATAGGATTGTATTTTGTGTTCATAAAAACTATTGTGTACACTTGGGGCAAAATTTGTTCTTTTTATTAATTTAATGTTTTTATTACCAGATGATCCCTCCGTTCTCGGCCAAAGATATCGCCGATCCACGCACGCTCAGAAATCTGACGAGAAAGCAGGCAGCAGTGCCATTCGTTCTTCGCCTTAAACCGATCTATTGGCCTTTATATTTCCGAAACAATTCTGACGATGAAAATCCCTTTAAAAATCAGAAAAATTTGGTCAATTATAGGCTCATATTTTGTTTTATCCCCTGAATATTTTTTGTCGGTCGTTTTCAATTTTTTACCAAACTTTTTCTACATTAACCTCAAATGAAAAAAATATCTAGCGACTGAACCCCCTTAAAATTGCCCATTTTTAGGCAGGCATACTACCTAATTAAGCTTTGTGAGAACCAACTCCCCCCCTGAGATATTTTATAGCAGCTGCGCTGCTATCGTGGTTGGAGTTATAGGCCACCGCCATATATTGTCCTTATAAATTAAAATGCCCACAGGATTATAAAAATTTCTCTGATTACTAGGCTATCATGACATGTCACCCGTTGATGCCAAAATAGAGGTTTAGAAAGATGAAAAAGTCGTGGATGTCAATCTTAATGATTTTGTGCAAAAAACGAAAATTTATTTTTCAAAATGCGAGATTTTTAAATTACCGGTAGTGACCTAATATGAGTATTAAACGAAACTTTAGAAAATTCTAAGACAAATGACTGACGAATAAAAATTCAAAAATCTTAATTTCTATAGATTTTTTTAAAGTTCAAAATAAAAAAAGAGTCGTTTTTGAAGAGCCGGGGCAAAATAAATCACATTGATATGAATTAAACGGACAGACCAGAAGATGTCATATTACATACGATAAATTGAGCCGTTGGGACATTGAATTTTCTATCTTTTATTAATCACCTTAAAGTATTGTTCGATCAAAAGCTAAGGTAACTTTATTTTTAGAATACCCGGCTGAGGTTTTGACACTCTCATTTGAGAACGGAACAAGATATTCACAAACTCATTTTTGCATCTAACAGACAATAAAAAACTCCAAGACCGAAATTTTTTGATTTCCGACGGATGTCCGGTTATACCGGAAATTGACCGGTCAAATTTTAAAAAGTCGATTCTGAGAACACCGAACATTCTTCGAAGCCAATTTTTTGGAATTTAGTACAACTTTTCGTCAGAAATTTTTTGGCGATAATCTTTTTGTCATATGACACCGTAAAATAGGGCCAATTATTTAATATATGAGGAAATTCTACTAGCTGATAATTAGTTCGTGGTGTAGTGGTAAGTTTTCCGCCTCTGATGCTGGAAGCAAGGGTTTGAATCCGGGTGGAGGCATACTTTTTATTATAATTTTAGATTTTTTAGAGAAAAAAAAAGAGTTAGCGCAGTCCGAGCGGATCCAAAATACTTGTGACAAAAATGTTATTGCCAAACATTTTCTCTTGAGAAAGTACCCGGGTAAGTATATTTTTAGCTTCACAGGTCCCCTAATTTAAGAAGCACAAAAAGCTGTAATTTGACCCTTTTGGCGGTGTCATATGACAAAAAGATTTTGGTCAAAAATTTCCGACGAAAAGTTGTACCAGATGCCAAAAAATTGTCNNTGTTTGTGAATATCTTGTTCCGTTCTCAAATGAGAGTGTCAGAACCTCAGCCGGGTGTTCTAAAAAAAAGTTACCTAACGGTAATTCAGCTGTTTCGTAAGACATTTTTTACGATTTGTATGTCAAACCTCAGTTTTGTCTAAAAATATATTAAAATTGCTCTATATTTGTTATTATTTTTTATAATTACCAAATTCATAATTTTTTCTTAAAATCACGAGCACGTGACAAGTTTTTTACGAGTTCATTTACTCGTAAATTTAATTAATTTTGATCAGTTGCATTATTTGAATATTTCGGAGTCAAAAATAACTAAGATTACGTTATAATTTATATTCCGTCGATTCTAGTTTTGACCAATCAAATTACACGATTCTTAAATAAAATTGACAACATGTTTTCTTTACAAAATAGGCTGAAATTAAATTACGTTACACTTTAGTTCGTCGTCGTTTGAAAGAATTTGAGAGAGAAAATCTTGTTAACTTTTTTTTAGAATCGTTTGATTCCAATACTGGAATAGATAAAATATAAATTGCTGACGTCACAGTTATGATGTTGGAATTATTACTGTCACCGAAGTATCATCTCTCGAGTTAACTTTTTACGCCCTTTAAATCACGTGATTTAGCAAAAAAATCGTATTTTCGAAAGAGTTATTCGTCTGAAATAATATTCAAAACAATTTTAAAATATATGATAAAATTTTTATTAAGGTGGTAATCTAAAAAATTATCTACAACAGTATAATGTTGGTCGAAGCGGCAAACGGACAGATATTGAACCAATGACCTTGAAACGACTGATGAAAATGTGTGCTGACATTGCCGATGGTATGTTGTATCTATCAGAATCAGAAGTTGTCCATCGTGATTTGGCCGCGAGAAATTGTTTAGTTTAGGGTGAAAAAACAAGTTTTTATGGAGAATCCCTATTTTTGACAAGTTAAACGCGTAAAGAATTCGGTTTGATCCTATTTTTCCGATGTTTTCAAAAGAATTTCAAAAGCTATGGTCTGATTTTGTTGATGGGTCATATTAAACGGTCAGATAGCTCGGAAGTGGCACATACGAACTTTTTGAAATTTTTGGTCATACATAATGACACGTAGCTTTAAAAGTTATAGGTATTATGGCCTACAATTTCAGAAAGATCGTATGTACCAGTACCGAACTATCTTTTTGATGTGACCCATTAAAAAATCATTATAAACAATGAAAATCCAATTGCATCATTTTTTGATCGCATGGTCTTTTAATAAGTTTTCGGTAAAATATTTCTAAAAAAATTGTCTGACAGGATTATTGCCATTTTAATCAAAATTTTTCATTGAATTTTTATGGACAGTGTTTTGCTCTAAAAAAATTTTAATGGTGAGAAAATCGTTTTTGTTCAAAATTTATAAAAACCATTTAAATAAAGTTGTCTTTAATTTTATTACAGTCATCGCTCCCTAACTGGAACACATCGCCCTAACTGGGACACTTTTTTGGGGTCGGTCAATGTGTCCCTAACTGGAACAGTAAAAAAAGGTGCTTTTTGAACTCATGGATATATTTTTGAAAGGCCCTAAAAAGCAGAATTTGTTTTCTAACGAATTTTTTTTCTAGATTTGTCTCCAATTATGATAGCGTTTGAAACATATTAAAAAATAATATGAGATGAGAATTGCTAATTTCATTTTTTAATTCTAGATATGGCATCAGCGGAATTTGCCAAAAGGTTTTTGAAAAAAATCACAATTTTGACACATTAATTAAGGGGATTGTGGGTGCAGTAGTTATTTTCAACCACGGTCTCAAATTCGATATTGTTTTTCTTGTATCCGACCATCCAGCACATGAGAAATTGATTGCAAGCAACAAAAAGTTTTTTTCTATCGAATAACTAGTTCTAGAACATCGGATTTGCTTGCAAAAATAATTAATTTATTTACAATTCCAGACTTCGGATAGTCTCAAATTACAAAAAATAATAATCACAGCAAAAAATTACACTAAATGAAAGTATTCCAATATTATAATTGTTACAATTTTTGCCCCTTTTTCAGTATTTAAATTTTAAGCCTAATCAATGTAATAATGGCGCTCATTACATCAGCATAAAATAGTGATTGCGAGAAATATGAAAAAAAGTATTAAAATTTTTTCAGTCTTTAATTTTACTAAGATAATCGAGAATAATTTATGATAAAGAGAAAAGAAATCGCATGTACCGTTCGTGAGTTATACTTTTTTTGTTGTAAAATATTGTACATTTTGCCTATATTTAATTATAGCAATGAATTTTCAGAAAAAATTCCCGGCAAATTAAAATGAATTAAAAAATTTTTATCAGTCTATATTGAAGAGAATTTTTTTCTGACCAAATTATATTGGCATTATGTAATTTTCCGGATACGTGGATATGACGGTATACTTCAATGGAGAGAAATACCAGCAATTAGGTTTTATGCATTTAAAGGTTAATGTGATAATATTTTCTAAAAATTAATCAATTTTTGACTTCTCAAGGTTACGGACTACAATATACAATTGGAAAAATAAACGTTCACTCAATTCTCACAAAAGATATTTGGAGTTTTAAAAACGGTTTATTTTTTCCCAGCACATTGCTGGAAGCACCCATAATCCCCTTAAAACACTGGTTAACAATGCAAACTTCAATAACAAGTTTCAAAAGATGATACAAAACTGCCCGCTGTATTTGACTTGTGTAACATAAATTATGTTATACACAAAACTTTTTACAATTACTTTCGAATTTAACTAAAAAATAAAGCAATTTTAATTTGTAATGTAGTCTCTAAGCAAAAGTAAAGGGGTGCGCCCTAACTGGAACGCTTTTTTAGGTCGGTAAGTGTTCCAGTTAGAGAGCGATGACTGTAAGTGTTTTACGAATTGTACGAAAGATATTATTTTGAATTATATGTCGAATCGTATATTTTAACCAATGATATAATAATTTTGGTACAAACTATTCGAACAAAAACATTAAAAATAAGGTTTTCTCAATTTTTTTTATTTTTGAATTGTTTTCAACATATTCATGAAAAAGTCGATCTTAAAACTTTTCCACCCTAATTTCAGTTTATAAACCACCGGGTTGTTCATACGAAACTATAAAAATTTGTGATTTTGGAATGACCCGAGCCCTTGATATTCAACAGTGTTATTCTATACCATATTATACGCCTGGTAATGAAGCCACTGTGGCCATACCTATAAGATGGTGGCCACCAGAAACGCTAGAGAGTCCTCATAGATTTACCACAGAATCTGATATTTGGAGTTATGGGGTTCTCATTTTTGAAATTGGATCTTTGGGAGAAATGCCGTATGACGGAGATGAGGATGGCTAAGGGTTTAATATTTAAATTGAATTGAGAAATATTTTTTTGCAATTATTTTGATTATTTTTTCAAACAAAAAAATTACTTGATAGAAAATATCAAGGGTGGCCCTATATCGATTGGTAGTCACGCTACCTATATCGTTTTTGCAATCAATTTTGACCTCCCTGTATTAAATTAAAAACTGGTATTTTATACCAAATTATTAATTTTAGAGTGCCAGGCCCTCCGAAATAAAATTTTGAAATAAATTATTAAATTTGTGACCGTTTTAGTCACCACGTCTTGTGTAGTCAAGACTTGTTTTTTAAATCGTATAGTTCCTCTATATTGGTTCACGCGAAGATTACGCTTGTTATTTCGCGTGACTGATTGCGTCGCTCACCAGAAAATCATCGCTCAAACCACTACACTCCCAAATAAATTTTTAACAATTTTTAAATAAATTTTATTCGTTATTTTATATTTACGTAGTAACATATGTAGAAATTAAAAATATAAAATTCAAAAAATTGTAAAAATACTCATTCGATGAAAATATATAATTCTTAAATTTTAAACCTTTTGCTAGAAAAATTCGAGACCGACTGATAAAAGATAATCGAGGGTTAATAAGAGAGTACAATGTTTTATGGAAAGTAGAATGGAAAAACATGATTTTAGAACATTTGAGCAATTTATCGATATCTACTCATGATATCGAGCGTTATATTCTTGATCTAATTCGCAAATGTTGCCACTACGAGGCGGGAAAGAGGCCGGAGTTTAAAGAAATTTTAAAAATGATTTCTGCAATTGAAGATTTGTGGTCACCAGAAGTAGATGATGAGGACGGATTAGCAGAATTTAAAGACGAATATTATTATCTCACTGCACATAAGGTAAAATATTCTTGCTAAAATTGTCACAAATTTCGTCAGATTTGTTTGTAAAACCCTTTTTTGACTATTTTTAAAATTATCTTCTTTCTACAAAATAATTTTAATCCTCAATATATTAAAAAAAATGAAATCATACGTACCTTTTTTTGGAAAAATCTGAAATTATTCTTGAATAAATTTATGGCGCATATTGCATTAGTTTTCTGACTCAAGTATAATACGATACGGAAAGTTCATTTTTATGGAAAATATACATAATTACAGAGAATCAATCAAGGACACTAGAAATATATTTTTTCAATTACTTTCGTATCTTATTATAGTCGGGCCAGAAAACTAATCTGATATGTCACATATCATATGTGCCAAAGATTTATTTGACCATTTGCGCAACAGAGTTAAATTTTTGATTTTCTACAAAAAATCAACGAAATTTTCAATTTTTATAGGCAATTTTTTAAGGCTTTCATAATATAAAAATTTTGTCTTTATATTATCATATTTAGGAAGATATAAATTCTGTTCGTGACTCAGACGAAGAATCTCACGATACTCAGTTCAATACCGAACAAGACCTTCTACTTCCACTTCAAGAAATGCCACCAAATATTTAATGTTATATACTACTGTACATAATTCGCTTTGGTATGCTTGGGAGGTTAACATTTTGAAAATTGCTTTTTAAGTCCAAAAATACTTATGGTAGGAACGGCAAAAGTGTTTTGCTGAACATTGCATAAACTTCCAAAATTACATACAATTTTCCGAGAGACCATTCTAAGTCTTCCATAAACCTACAAAAATATGAAGCAAAAACTTTTGGACTATACTAGCCTTGCCCTGATATATACTAAAAACTGATAAGACTCAAAACAATTGTACCAGACTGCAATGGCGAAAATACTTGAAATATGTTAAAAAAAACTGTATAGACTAGAAACTAATAAGTTTCAAAATTATTCGAACAGATGACGTAAACGGACAAACAACAATGGTCAAAATCCTAAAATATGTTGAAAATTACCTGTCCGTTTACGGCCACTCTGCTGTAATATAAAATGCAATTAAACAGTAGAGTAAGTACTTGTATAAAAAAGCTCGAATTTCCTGAAATGTTCTCATAATTATTACTCGGGAAACTTTTTTATATAATTTATACTGTCGTATTCCACGGCAGAAATTCGGCAAAAACCTACGAATTTTTCAAACAGTTGTTTTCATTTTGAACTTTCTCTAGTTTAATTTTTCGATATTAATTTTATAAATCTTTAAAATACAATTTGCACAAGAAGAAAAATCAAGCGAATAATAAGGTTAATTTTTTATAAGCGTTCATGAAAATAAAAATAAAGTTGGAGAAATATTTTTCCTGAATTAAAGATTATTATTGTGGCCCTGGGATCTTAATAGATATATCCAATATAGACCATATTATATCATTTTCTCAACCTAAGTCCATCCTAAAAATGCTTACTATCTCTATAGCGCATGTTCGAATCCCACTTATGTTGTCTTAGTGATTGTCTTGGGTATGATTATAGGCAAGAGTGCTTGATATTGGGACCGCCAAAGTTGATCGGTGTGTAATCACTTACGCAATTACTAAGACAACATTAGTGGGATTCGAACACGCGCTATAGAGTTAGTTAACATTTTTAAGATGGACTTAGGTTGGGAAAAGGATATGGTCAATAATTTAATTCGATTTCGAATTTTCATAATTTTGACCATCCAATTCAATACAAATATTATACTTTTAAAATACAGTATGTTGCTTGTTTCTTTATACAGTTCAAAACAAATCTTTTGCGTGGCAACCTACTGTATTACTTGCTGTGTAAAACTGTAAAATTGTCCTCGAGCAAACTTCCTTCGGAGTACCTTCTTTTGCCTAATAATGAGGAAGTATTAATTGATCAAAAAACTTTTAATTGGTCAAAAAATCGAAAGCTTGTAAAATTTTAGTTCTTTATAATTAAAAAAAATAATTGATCAAAAAAATAATACTCGCCAAAAAAAAATCTAAAAAAAAAATCAAATTACTAATAAATCAAAAACTATTATTGGTAAAAATACTAGTAATAAAAAGGAGTTTTGACAAATAATTTGTCATAAAATGAATAACTTATGCACTACAGTCTTCGCTCTCTAACTGGTACAAACAACCTAACTGGTACACTTTTTTGGGGTCGGTCAATGTGTTCTCAACTGATACTGTAAAAAATGTGTTTTTTTGAATTTATGCTTATATTTATGAAAGCCCCAAACGGCAGGATTGCGAAAAAAGGGTCGAAAATGTTTTTTTTGATATATTTTCAAAGATTTCCTCGAATTAAAAAAAAAATCGTTTTGACCAGCAAAAATTTATTGACCAATTACAATTTTTTATCAATTAATATTTGCTCAAAAAAAAGTAACTCCCACTTTCAATAGTATTAAAATCATACCGAACGTTATTGGTGCTGTGAAATTACTCACTAATGAGTGCGTGAGAGCTAAAAACACATTTGGGAGATGCGAGTTCTAGTCCAATAAACTGATTGTTTTGTAAATTCTAGAATGCTCGTTAAACGAGTTTTTTATCATGATCGATTTTTCTTCCTATTCTAAAGTGTTCTAGAATTTCAATTTTTTGTAAAAAGCTTTAAATGTTCCAAAAATTGCTACTCAATTATCCTTTTAAACACCCGTTATAAATGAAAAAATATCTGTAAATAAAATTAAAAAAAAACAATGTAAGTAAATATTATTTGCAGTTAGCAAGTGATTACTTTTAATGGCAAGGATTAGTGATTCATATATCCCTTTATTACACTTTGCTTAGAATGCGTAGCCACTACTCCTTTTAAGGGGGTGGTTCAGGCAAATTACATATTTTTGAATCGGCTCTCCTGAACAAACTGAGAATAGGAAAAGGTTCATTTTTCAATTGATTTCGAGAAAAGAGTTCAGTGGGTCATTCCAAGAAAACCGAAAAAAAATTTCGATCGCACAAATGGCCTCGTACAGGCACTAGAAAAGTGCCAAAATTATCAAAATTTTTTCTTTTTAAAAAAGGTTTTATTTGTTGGGGGGCTTCGTCTTAACGATTCTCCATTGAATTGTTTTCAATGAGATCTTTTATTTTCATTATCTTAAGACTCTCAAGGCGAATTTGAATTTCCAGCTGAAAACTCGAAATATGATTTTTTGGTCAAATTTCCAGAAAAAAAAAGTGCTTCAATTTTTTCGAAATTAGGCTCAAAAGAAAGCCAGTGAAACACAGACGAGAAAGTTGGCTACGTCAATACGATATATTTTGATTGAAGCACTTTTTTTTCGGAAATTTTCTTCGAAAATGACCAAAAAATCTATTTCGAATTTTAGCTGGAAATTTCAAATTCGCCCTTGAGAGTCTAAGAGGGTATGCTGCGATAATTCGACATATTGTTTCACGGGATGATATATTTCTGAAAAACTAAAAAAGCGTATCAGCAAAAACCGAAAAATTGCTAATTGTTAGGATTCTATCCTTAATCTTGCGAAAAAAAAGTGACATTTCAAACAAATTATTTTTGACCGTTACACCAATTACGCTTACGTATTCGTAACAAGGGTGACAATTTTCCAAAACTGCCAAAAACTATCGCTCTCCAGACGGTATATCAAATTGAGCTCAAATTTTCCACAGAATCCACGTAAACGGTAGTATGGCAATCTTTCTCACGGGCTTTTTTTGGATCCGGCGGACGGAAAAAAATTCTAGAACGCCAAATAACCCGAACGATTTTTTCACAATTTTCAGACTCCAAAATCTATTTCTCCTCCTAGGATTATTATTGCCAAAATGACTCAAATTTTATCAAGTATTCCTAAGAAACAATTGGAAGAGGACCTGCACGGGCTTTTTTTTGCAATTTCCAGCTAAAACTCGAAATTATGATTTTTTGGTCATTTTCCAAAAAATTTCCGAAAAAAAAAGTGCTTCGATTTTTTCGAAAGTAAGCTTAAAGAAAAGCCAGTGAACCACTGATGAAGAAAGTTGGCTTACGTCAAGGCGGATATTTGAAGTTTTAGCTGGTCAACATTGGGCCAAACGTTATTTTTTAACTTCATCTTTTTTTAAAAATACTTTTAGAAAAAAATCGAAAAAATCGAAAATTTTTTTTATATTGATGATTGTGTTCCTTAGTACACCTTAATTACTCACCCCGTGTATCGACCATTTTTTAATGGCCCTAAGCCTTCATTTAAATCAGACAGAATTATTACCCCCTTAAGATAATGAAAATAAAAGATCATTGGGAAAAAAATCATGAGAATCGGTTAATAGACCGAAGCCAAAACATAACTTTTTTAAGAATTTGATTTTGGGCACTTTTTTCTAGTGGCCCGTAGAGCTCATTTTGTGCGGTTGAAACAATTTTTTTTTGTTTTCTCAGAAATACCAATTTAACTCTTTTCTCGCCATCGACGTTTTTAAAGTGACCATTTTCGGATTCTTAGTTTGTTCAGGAAAGCCATTCAAAAATATCTAATTTGCTTCAAACCACCCCCTTGAACGTGTGATTTTTAACGTTGTGGCTAAGCATTCTAAGCAAGTGTAATAATAGAGATATATACAGTCATGTCCGATATGGTAAATTCAGAAAACTCATTCGCGTCAAACGAGTTTGGTCTGACCAATCGGATTCTCATTTCGATTTCAAAAACACGTCTTGTGTTATATTTTTTATTCTAAGTCGTTCAAGCTTGGTCGCTACTGGTCAAATTAAATTCTCGTGTAGGTGGAGTTAACATTGTTTATTTCGGGGGTAATAAAATTTTTTTCTCTCGCGGTCATATTACATATCGGGCACTGTATGTAGACTCTGTGAATCTAAATACCAGGATCGGTGCTTCAAAATCCGGCTTCTGCACTATCTTAAACTGGCAATTTAAAACTAAACCCGATATTTTCACCGGTAAAAATACTAACTTTAAATTGCCGGTCTAATATCGTGCAGAAGCCATATCAATTACGGGGTCCTCTGGTCATTTTTTGCCAAAATTTTTATATAATTTGGATTTTTAAAACCTCTTATCTGAATGAGTTCTTAGATAGCTCAAACTAAGCAGAAATGTTTAGAGAAAAATAAAATAAAAACGATGGTCCGAATTGTTTAACAAAAACTGATAATTTAACAAGTTCAGTATTCTCAGAAAAATACTATTCGGAGCAATTCTTTCTTTTTTTATTATTCACGAGATATTTGTGCTCAGTTTGAGCTATTTAAGAACTTAATCGGATGAGTCGTTTTCAAAAGCCGAATTATAAAAAAAAATTGGCTTAAAAGTGGCAAAAAATGACCAGGGGACCCCGTAATAGATATTCTTGTCCAATAAGTTATCCGTAATAAAGAGCCTCCCTTTTTGAGCGCTTTATTACCTGTCAATTTCAGGCTGTAGAAATAAATTTCAAAATTCTACACAATGCAATTTCCTAAAAATGCAAATAATTTTTTCTGACTCATAATCACAACCAACCAATTGCAGTCGCGAAACCGATTCTTTTTTTAGATATTCATGTACAGTAGTAGCTTTTGCAATCAAAAGCTCTAAAATTTTGTATTCATAAATAATGTATTTAAAGTGAGCTAAAAAGTGTGTGAAATTTTATAAAGGCGTGATTTTTTTTCAGGCTTACGCAAAATATAAAGGATCAAATGATGAATCGGATGAACCGTTTTCGAGAATATTCGCTCCGATTGTTGGTTTCCCAAAACAAATCACGCCAAAACTGTTTTTTTATTTGTATTTCTTCAGCCAATAATTTCTACTAATAATTCGCTTTGTAGTTTTAAAAGCAGCAATTTTATGTCATCGATTTCTTCCAATAATTCTGCTTTCATGATTTCATCATGAGGATTGATTTGTTTTGCAGGATTATTGCAACGAACACGTTTTTTGCTATTTTTGGGTTGGCAGTGAAAAACAAAGTTTCTATACTCGATGATATTGAGTCAGAAAAATAATAACAATGAAATTTTTGTGAAGCTGAAGTTTTTGAGGTGAACCCGAGTTATTTTCATAACCCAAAAATGAATTGCAACAGGCGATTTTTACTATCGACGTTACAAACATACTAATACTGAGTTCTAATTAACTAATTACTATATTAAATTTATTTGGTTTTTGAGACATGAAATGTTATATTATTTTTGACCAAAAGCTCATTTATTTTGACATTTCGGCTAAATAGCAATAATATGTGTGTTGAAAAGAAAAGGGTAAAACGAAAGCTTAATATTTTGCGAAAACTTAATCGGGCCTCGGATAAATTGCCGTAAATACTATATCGATTACGGGGCCTCCTCGCACATATAAGCCACTTTTTAGCCACAATTTGTATATAATTCGGCTTTTGAAAACGGTTCATCCGATTAATTTCTTAGATAGCTCAAACTGAGCACACATATTTAGTGAATAATAAAATAAAAATAAAATTGGTCCGAATTTTGTTTTGAGATAATATAAAATTGTTAAATTATAAATTAACTATCAGTTTTTTTTTCTCTAAATAGTTGTGCTCAGTTTGAGCTATTTTGGCTAACAAAGTTGCTAATATGTGCGAATTTCCATTTTTTTTGGTTTAAATTTCTTTCACTTGTGTTTTGGTTTATTCTAAATAAACCGGGATTATCTGAAGAGCTCTCTTATGCCGCATAAGTTATGCGTCCTTTTTTGTGTCGGCAATAGTTACTTCCACTTAGACCGCATCGGTTTATCTCAAAAAATGTCTCTTTTACCAACCCTATTTTCAAGGGAGCCTTCATAATTAGGTTGATCTATCGAAATGTCGTGTTCTAAATGACTTTCATGGCAATTTGATGAGTTGTTTATCTTCATTATGTTCTCATCTGTAAATTTCCTAGTGGCAAGTACTTGGGATTCTCTTTGATTTTCGATTAATATTTCATTACTATTCATTTTATCTCCCATTTTTGTCTCGTATTCAAAATCAATTTTTAGCTAAAAATAATCAAATGAGAAATTTAGAAAACAAAGTTGAAAATATCGACACAATTTTTTGAGTATTGATTATGAAGGTGACCCCGGCAACAGCCGTTTTTTGACTGCGCACAAAATGAGCTACAGTAGTTCATAACTTTAAGTGTTTTATCTGCAGACAGCCTAGTGTTAACTTAGTTGTAATTAGGAGTCAATCAGCTTAGGTCAACCGAACACAGGCAAATCAATATATGTATTTTAAAACATATGATTTCAATGTAATTTGTTTTTACTGTGATGAAAATTATTGACGTTTTGAAGATTCGTGTTTAAATCGCCTCTCAAACATGAACAAAAAACCCTTTTGTTTATATCCTTTTCCCAAAAAAGGTGAGTCTATAGAAAATAAGATGTCCAAACTGTTTAATTTTCAGCTTTTGGTCCAATTTAACTCGTTTTTTCGAAAAAATTTTACTATCATCATTGATTTTTTTAGATATCGAAAAAGATCCTGCGTTACCTAATTTTTCTGGGTATGCAGCATACGGTATACCGTGGTATGCAATGAGATTGATAAGAAATCCTCCAGATTTCTTCATAAATTAAAAAGTCGAAATTTTTTCAGAATATAGTATTTTAAATTTCACACATGCTAGTATACTCATCGTGGAAGCCGTTTTGGGTCATGCGTAGGTTTAAGTTATTAAATAAAAAAACGAGCTTTTTCTCACCGCTCAAAACGGCTTCCCCGATTAGTACTGTATGAATCGGTCTGCAAGGGTCTACGATTTTGTTGTTGAATTATTATTCGAAAAGATATTCTATTGAAATATAATTATATAATCAACCAATTCTTATTTCACTAAATTTTAATCATCAGTTTCCTTTGCTAATTTTTTTTGAAAAAAAGTGATTGCTTCTTGAATTGAATTTTGAGCGGAGGACATTTTCGAAAAATTGAAAAAAAATATTTACCTGTTAGTAAAACTTTGAGTTTTAACCCTTTTTCCCTTTCTCTTCTGGTACCAATTGTTACAATGCGATTCTTTGCAAAAAGACCAACAAAAAGTAATATTTAAAAGGTGTTTTTATTATAAGCAGTTTTGTTCCCGAGCTCGAAAATGAAATGACAGATCGGGAAAATATGTTTAGGTTTTTAGTGCAGAATTGGTCTCGCGAAAATATGGTCCGACGTATTTGTCACACGTGCTTCAGCAATCTGTCAAATTATGTCCAGCATTAGTTGAAAAATTAATTTAAAAGTACCTCTAATTAAAAAAAAATCATAGAAGAAAATTACTTTTCACCTGAAACACGAAATTTGGAAGTGTGGTGCGTTTCACTTTTTAATTACTTTTTGCTTATTTATAATTAGTCAAGAAAATCGATCTGACCTCACAGTTCTATTTTTTTTCTTCTCCGCTCAATTATCTAAAAGTGTGATATTTTTCAGTATAATTCACTCAGTGGGCACCGCTTATTTTACACAAACAATTCGTCACCTTTTCTTATCATGTTGAAGGGACAGCCAATCAGAGCCCCCATTACTTCCACGCTTTTGGCGGTATCCTCTGAGTTGGTAGTATTTGGCAATTTTTAAAGTTACGAAAAATTCCCGAATCCTGTAAATTCGCACTTTCAGATAATAAAGCAGGACCCAGTTAAAAGGTTGATTTTATGATTATATCGAAAATCCTCCCTACTGCGCCTTTTACGCCAGTAGGCGTAAGTGACCAATGCAATAGCGGGATTCTTGAATTAAGTCGACAATCGAGTATTCTGATTGGACACTGGCTCCATAGTTACGCCTACTGGTGTAAAAGGCGCAGTAGGGATAATTTTCGATATAGATCCTTTTTTTTCTAAACCAGTCAGAAATAAGCAAAATTTTTAAAAATTACACCGACGAATTTGTTCTCGATTCGACGTAATTTTTGGAGTCAACTTTCATCAAGAATTAAATTTTATGGTTGGAGAATTTTTAAGCACTGCAGCAATTTCGATACAATATTTTTGTCTGTGTTTTTTGACTTGAAAGTGACCTTATAGTTGTAATATTTTTAAAACTATATATTTTTAGAGCAACATGACGCAGGTTTCGTTTAAATTACCATGGGGAAAGTTACGAGGACTTTCTATGGGAAATCGAAGTTCGAATAATATTTATATTTGCATTCATGGCTGGCAAGATAATTCGGCATTGTTCAGGCCGCTTATTGAAAAGTTACCTCAAGAAAACCATTATATCTCATTGGACATGATAGACATGGTATGCATTTCCACATTATTTACTTGTATTATAAATTCAAGGCCGCCGTCAGGCAAACATAATATTACTAAATGGGAGATTTTTACGGACACATGATTAGTCAATTCTTTTTTAGGAGCGCGCTCATTTGCTACTCATAACATAAATTTCCAGACCCTGGCTTGCTATTTTCGATAAAATATTGTAGGAAGTTGCTACTTTCCTTAAAAAGTTTTGTTAAATTTTTAATTTCGCGCAAAAATATCTGATTTCAAAACAATGACTCATCGCTCTTTTGGGTTAATTTATTTCATTGGAGTATTACTCGAGTTTAGAATGAATTTTTGAATAAATATTTTTTAGAATATACATGTAATCTAGGAGACTAATTTTTAAAAAAAATCTGCTTATATGGTATTAACTATATGTTTCTGACTTAGATTTTTCTTGAAACTTTTTGCCTTGCAATTTTTGTATTCATACCAAAATAAGGCCATGGTTTATCAGATCCCTTACCGACTGGGATGTGTTATAATTTTACAAATTGGGCATTGTCGCTACATCACGTGATCCAACAATTAGAAACTGAAAAAGTGAGTTTGATAGGACACTCTTTAGGTGGTGGAATCAGTGGATTTTATTCTTCAATTTTTCCAGAAAATGTTGAAAAACTAGTTTTATTGGACTCTGGAGGAATGCCCTTGATAAGAGCAGATTATCAAAAACATGCCAGGAAATCATTTGAACAATATGCAAACTATGTTCCGGAAAGGGATCAACTTTATTTTTATGAAATTATTTTGTTGATATCGAACCGAGACTTTCCCTGGTGTTTTAAACCTCCTCACACCTCCAGAAACGAGAACTTACGCCACACCCAAAAGCCTATCTAAAGGCAATACTTTGAGCAGCTTAATCACGGAAACTGGGAAAGATATCAATTTACTTATTTGTGGCCACTGATTGAGATCAGAACGATTTGGAAAATAATAAAATTTTCAAAACTCAAAAATGGTATCGATGGTTTTTAACTTATCTTGTAAAAGATTTTTTTCTGTTTTCATTTTTAAGACTTAGGAATTTTTTTTTATGAAAAATTTTCAAAAAAAATCGATTTTAAGGTTAATTTTTCGTGATTTTACAGTAAATGTGATCCCAGTTCTCTAGCGAAGCCGTATGAAGTGCTAGAAGGCTGAATTTTTTTGGCCATGAAAATTAAGCGTTCTTTCGGCTACCCGTTTTTTTTTAATTGAGGTCGGGCCGAACCAATATTTGACCGTCTAATGGAAACCGGTCAAAGTTCATAAGGTCAACCTCAAGTTCATCGTATAGACTTGTAAGTACCCCCCAAAGATCGGAAGAGTCGACTTTTTCTAATGAAACAAGATGAGAGGGCGAGACCTGTATGGTTAATAATGTACTGAAAGGTCGCTAGAGAAGCAAAACTAGAGAGGGCAAAAAAAGTTTTTTGGCCTCTCTAGCACCGTTTCAGTTTAACATTATTGACCCCATAAGTACCTGAAAATACGTTCATTAAGAAAGTCGACCCTTCCGTATCTTTTGGGGGTACTTACAAGTCTTATACATGAAACTTGAGGTTGACCTTGGGTGTTTGACCAGTTTCTTGCTCTCCTAGCGACTCTCTCAGTACAGTTATTGACCCATAGGTTCCTAATACGTTCATTAGAAAGTCGACTCTTCCGCATGCGTATGCGCGCGATACACAGTCTTACGATGAAACTTGAGGTTGATCCGGTGGATACGCGAGGCATGACTCTCTGACGAGCGTCTCATTATATCTATATGTATCGCCATAGTTCCCCTAATCACGCAAGTTACATGTAGAAAGTCAGACTCACAGTCCGGATTGCTAAGTATGGAGGTCTGTAACTGAAGTCTAAATCATGAACTTGAGATTGACCTTGAACATAATGCACCGGGTCCAATTAGGAGGTCAAATATTGGCGGGTCGCGCGATCTCTCTTCAATTGAAAAATGGGTAGCCTAAAAAACGCTTAATTTTCACTGGCCAAGAAAATCAGCCTTCTAGCACTTCATACGGCTTCGCTAGAACTGGATCATCATTTACCTGTAAAATCACGAAAAATTGACCTTTAAATGCGATTTTTTTGAAAATTTTTCATAAAAAAAAAAGACGGGACTATATGTCTCTGTAAAAATGACCAGTAAAAAAATTCTCTACAAGATAGGTTTAAAAACAGTCGATACCCATTTTTGAGTTTTTGAAATTTCTTAATTTCAAAATCGTCATCAAGGATAAAATTAAGTGAACAACCACAGTAACATTTTAAATTTCGACTTTTGTGAACTAGATAACTGCCGAGAGAAAATGAGGTTCACTCACCTTGTATTTCTTGAAAAACCATAACATTTTTTACAATGACATATAAGTTCAATTTAGAAGTGAAACTTTAGCATTGAAGCTGGTCTCAAATTTGAAAATATGGATATCTTGATCGCTTACAAAACAATTATTCAATATCGCCGCGCGTCGAAAATATATGCAGTAAAAATGTGAAAAATATTGCTAATCAAGCTGAAAACTCAAAACCAGTACCACCTTATGTTTCTATATTGATCGATTTGTCTTTGTCGGCTCTATTTAGGTTAAATTGCACGTTCAATTCTTTCGACAATAAATTTTTTTCATTATTTTTGAAGTTTCAAATACAAATCACTTGTGATAAAAATTATTCTTCGTAAGAGACTGCAGATAAAATCAACTTATATCAAAAGAATCCCTCAAATACTTTCCTAAAAACGGTGGCTTCCTCAGAATTTCGATATTATGTATCCGTTTTCAACACAAATTAATTTCTTAAAAGAATTTTTACCCGAAAATCCCTAAAAAAAAAGTAGGAAAAAAAATAACTTTCGAACGGCTCATCGTATAAAATTTTAACAATATTTTTGGGAAAAAAAATTGCAAAACTATTGACATATTTGAATTGTAGTCTGTGACGATGTTATTCTGCGCCTTTTGGCTCCCGAAAATTTTTTGCCCTTTAGATAGTCCAAAGGGTGTGAGGGGTTTAACTAGATTTTTTAGCCAAAAAATTTTTATATAATTCGGCTTTTGAAACAACTCACCGATAAACATATCTAGAATAGCTTCAAACTGAAGCAACATGATATCTGGGGGTACCGTAGAGCGGGCCCGATTAAACGGACAATGGCCGATTAATGTAACAACGGCCATTGTACAACGGCCGTGGGACAAAACAGCCCTATTGTACAACGGCCTCGATTGTACAACGGCCCTATTGTACAACGGCCCCTAATTACAACGGCCCTGATGTACAACGGCCCTGAAGTTTTGAAACCCATGAACAGCGACCTATTGTTTTATACAACGGCCTCAATTTTTTTTTGAATAATTACCATTAATTTCAATATATTCATGCATTTTGTATATTATGAACCGGTAGTTGCTGGTCTTTAGCCACTTTCCTAATTTGCGCCGCAAATTAACAATTTAAATAAATGAAGTGTTCAAAATAAAAGTATATCATATTTTTTCTTGCAATCTGAAAACCTTTTTTAGCTTGAAATTTTGAAATTTCATTGGACTAACAACCCGTGTCAATTAGTTTCGAGCAAAAAACTAAGATCGCCAAATATCAATTTTTTAATTTTCGCCTTTTTATTAATTTTCTAGTTCATATTTTTTTGTAAAAACTTAATCTTCAAAAATTGTAAAGATAATTTTATACTAATATCAATATTAGCAATATCAATATACGAACAATAAACGGAATACATTGAAATTTATGTAAATTTTCAAAACAATACAGCAAAATTTAATTTTCGAAATTAAGGGTAAATCCCGGTCCTAAATTGACATTCTCGATAAAATATTAGCCAAACACGGCTTCAAGGATTTATTCAGATTAGCCAGTTTTTGTAAAACTAGCCTTCATCTTTGCGAAAACATGTGTCCCAAAACTTTGTGCATGAATACACTCCCAGAACACATTAGCGAAACAGGAGACCCAAAGCCAAAATTGAAATCTATCTCCTCTGAAGTTATATTTCAAAAATAAACATTAATATTAACATAACCTGCCAATAATTACTAAACAAAATTTTCCTGTGGAAGCGTTTTTGTCGATAAGTGCTTTAGTTTTCTAAGAATACTGCGATAGACCATCGTTTTTTTTGACATTCCATCAAAAATTCTATCTCCTCTCCTCCCGAAGTTATATTTCAAAATTCCACTCAGATTTTTGCACAAGGAATGCTCAATAACTATAACAACTTCTGTGGAAGCGTTTTTTTTTGAATTTCGAACCCTATATCTCTAAATATGAATTTTTCAAAGGTCACGTGAAAGAAATTTTCGGAAAAAAAGTGCTTTGATTTTTTTTCGAAAGTAGGCTCCAACAGAAAAGCTGATGAAAACACTGGAAAGAGAAAGTTGGCTTCACGGCAAATGATGAAATTAAAAGTCTTATGGTCCAAATCGACACCAAACGTATTTTTAGAACATAATTTTGAGAAAAATACTTTTTTTGTTGTCATTTTGGGTTCTTTTTATGCGTTACAAAACAAAAACAATGAATTTTGGTGGCATTTTTATGGCATAAAACTGGCAAGAAAAATAAAGTAGGAACCGGGATACCCTTACCCCACACATACTCATTTTGGTAAACAAAGCTAACCAGAGTCGATCTGAAGAAGCTTTAGTTCGGTATAGTAACAACAATCCGATTAACTCAAAATTTTAAATGCTTAAGTTTTTCACAATTCTCATCTTCTCGTGCTTATATAATTTTCTCTATCTTGTCTACTTCTTGAAGATTAAGCAACTTTGTCGCGTCGAAAATTTCGCACCGCTGAAAAGTTTACTGTGCGTTTTTGAAAGTTAAGAAANTTTTTTTTCATTATTTTGAGTTTCATAAAAATCACTTGTGAAAAAATTATTCTTCGTATAGAGACTGCAGATAAAATAAACTTATATCAAAAGAATCCTCAAATACTTTCCTAAAAACGTGCTTCCTCAGAATTTCGATATTATGTATCGTTTTCACACAATTAATTTCTTAAGAAATTTTGACGAAAATCCTAAAAAAAAGTAGGAAAAAATAACTTTCGAACGGCTCATCGTATAAAATTTTCAACAATATTTTTGAAAAAAAAATTGCAAACTATGACATATTTGAATTGTAGGTCTGTGACGATGTTATTTCTGCGCCGTTTTGGCTCCCGAAAATTTTTTGCCTTTAGATAGTCAAAGGGTGTGAGGGGGTTAACTAGATTTTTAGCCAAAATTTTTATATAATTCGGCTTTTGAAAACAACTCATCCGATAACATTCTTAGATAGCTCAAACTGAGCACAGATATCTGGGGGTACCGTAGAACGGCCGATTACGGACAATGGCCGATTATGTACAACGGCCATTGTACAACGGCCGTGGGACAACAGCCCTATTGTACAACGGCCTCAATGTACAGCGGCCCTATTGTACAACGGCCTCGATGTACAGCGGCCCTATTGTACAACGGCCCCTAATGTACAACGGCCCTGATGTACAACGGCCCTGAATTTTTAACATGAACACGACCTATTGTACAACGGCCCTGAATTTTGAAATTAAACCCTACCTATTGTACAACGGCCCTGATGTACAACGGCCCTGATGTACAACGGCCCTGTTGTTCAACGGCCCTAAATTTTGAAATTAAACCATACATATTGTACAATGGCCCTGTTGTACAACGGCCCTAATGTACAACGGCCCTAAATTTTGAAATTAAACTAAACATATTGTACAACGGCCCTGATGTACAATGGTCCTAAAATTTAAAGATAAAGTAAAACTGTAGGAAAACGGCCTTAATGTACAACGGCCTCAATTTTTTTTTGAATAATTTACCATTATTTTCAATATATTCATGCATTTTTATATCTATGACGGTAGTTGCTGGGTCTTTTAGCCACTTTTCAGATTTGCGCCGCAAATTAAAATTTAATAATGAAGTGTTCAAAATTAAGTATATCATATTTTTTCTTGCAATCTGACTTTTTTAGCTTGAATTTGAAATTTCATTGACTAACAACCGTGTCAATTAGTTTCGAGCAAAAAACTAAGATCGCAAATATCAATTTTTTAATTTTCGCCTTTTATTTAATTTTCTAGTTCATATTTTTTGTAAAAGTTAATCTTCAAATTGTAAAGATAATTTTAATACTAATATCAAATTAGCAATATCAAATATACGAACAATAAACGGATAATTGAAATTTATGTAAATTTTCAAACACATAACAGCAACAATTAATTTTCGAATTAAGGGTATCCCGGTCCCTAATTTGACATATTCTCGATAAAATATTAGCCAAACACGGCTTCAAGGATATTATTCAGATTAGCCAGTTTGTAAAACTAGCCTTCATCTTGCGAAAAACATGTGTCAAAACTTTTGTGCATGAATACACTCCCAGACACATAAAAAGCGAAACAGGGAGACCCAAGCCAAAATTGAAATTCTATCTCCTCTGAAGTTATATTTCAAAATAAACATTAATATTAACATAACCTGCATAATTACTAAACAAAATTTCTGTGGAAGCGTTTTTGTCGATAAGTGCTTTAGTTTTTCTAGAATATGCGATAGACCATCGTTTTTTTGACATTTTCCATCAAAAATTCTATCTCCTCCGAAGTTATATTTCAAAATTCACTCAGATTTTTGCACAAGGAAGCTCAAAACAATATAAAACTTCTGTGGAAGCGTTTTTTTTTTAATTTCGACCCTAATCTCAAAATATGAATTTTTCAAGGTCACGTGAAAGAAATTTCGGAAAAAAAAGTGCTTTGATTTTTTCGAAAGTAGGCTCAAAAGAAAGCTGAGAAAACACTGAAGAGAAAGTTGGCTTACGGCATGATGAAATTTTAAAGTCTTAGTGGTCAAATCGACACAAACGTTATTTTTGAACATAATTTTGAGAAAAATACTT
>SCLH01001907.1:41692-62564 GCA_004367855.1 Oikopleura vanhoeffeni | reverse complement strand
TGAATTTCCTTATTTTTAACAAACAAAAATCACTTAATAAATTTGATAACGTTTTTGATTTATTGAAATCATTTTCAACCAAAAAAATAATTCGTCGAAAATTTAAACGTGATAAAATCAAATTTGATAAAAACTTTAAAAAATTAGAACTCAACAGAAAAAGTTAATAAATAATTAAAACAGTGGGCTAAGAGCGAATAAAATTTGAAAATAATATACCTTGAATACCCCTTAACCCGTGTGAGCACAGAGCCTATATATGGCTCGAGCATACTTAAAATCATCTAAAATCGGCAAAAAAATCCCTGTAGAAGTGTCTTGTCTAAATACATCATGATAAATTTTGCGGCGATTTCAAATAGTTTATTTTTTTAGCACTGTTGTTCAAATATAACGGGGGATTGATTTTTTGAGATTTTTTTCTGAACTTTTACTTCTAAAAAAAACAAATGCGACCTATTAAGTTAATCAAAATTTGAAAATAGTGAGTTTTTAGTAAAGTGTTTTGTGCATAATTGACACTCAAAACAAAGATTAATTGGTATACAGCAACAGATATTTTTATACAGAAGTGATATTTCAAAATTTTATGTATTTCACGAAAATATTTTAATTATTAAAAAATTAATTTAAGCAATTAAAAATTGTCCACAGAGTCACTTGATAAGTATATCGACCCAGAAAAATAACCATTTTTTATAAAAAATTGTGATTTTTTCATTAAAATTTTAGACCTAATTAAAAATAATTTTTGATAGATCATAGATATAGATATAGATCAATTTGATATAGATCAAATCAGAAAAAAACTATAACGGAGGTCAGATCCTTGTGCATCGATTACGATAGCAAAATAATTTGTAAACACCACTGTGAGCTTGTATCACGTGATATGCTATACCTTGCTCTTATCAGTAAATTTTCTAAAACTAAAAATTCTAGAATATCAAATGTCTGATGCAAAAATATATCGTTTGAACTTCCTTATGCAAGAAAAATTGAAACTCCAACTACCTTAGGCTTTCTGTAATCAGCATTGTAAAAATGCCTATATATAGGCTCTGGTGCCTTGGCTGAACTTTTTTTCTGTGCTNGTACATTATTCTCAGAAACTGCTCCATCAGAAATTTAAAAATAATTAGTAAGGTTTGTAATTCCTTATACAATTTTATATTAACCAAAACTAACGGTGTGTAAAATTTTCATTATTTTGTTGATCTGACAAGAATATAAGCATTATTTATAATGCCATATAATTTTTTTAGCGATATTTTTCAAAATTATAATTAAATTTGTTTATTTTCGTTGAGGCTTTGAAACCTTTAAGTGATTTTGGTTCCCAGTTGATATAACAAATTAAATTTTTTAATATTTTTGTGCCGTGGGGGAAATATTAATTAGGGGAACAAAAAAAAGCGTTTATTTACCAATTTAATTTTCGTGTTGCCACGAAAAAGTTGTTTTTGATTTGTTTTTCTTCGTAATAAAATTTCTGGAATACATTAGACCTGACATTTATCATTTCGTTATCATTATTTTTACTAAATTGGAGCATTTTTGAATTAAATTTCCTTAACTAAGTAAATTTAATTTGAAAAATAATTGAAATGCAAATTTGGAATTATTTGTTTTTTTTTTCGACATTTTTGAATAAGACGTCTCCTAATTCCCACAAAGGACTGTAATATCCCAAAAAATGAACAAGAATATTGGGGTAAAATGATCTTATTTTCCATGGTGATAATTTTAGGAGCTCTACATATCTGGGAAAAATCTTTTGTTGAAAAAATAAAGGACAAATCAACGATTTTTGTCTACCCCAACAAGTCTCAAAGGTTTCTGTTCAAGCCAAGCCAAAGACCAAGCCAAGCAAAAAAAAACCAAGTATAAGCCAAAGACCAAAGCATCAAAAACCCCAAGCCAACGCTAAAAATACAAGCCAAGCACAAAACCAAGCCAAGCCACAACCTATATATTTTTTTGGTTTACGAGCCCAATCCAAGCCACAAAAATTTGCTTGGCTTTGCCGAGGTACTAGAACAACCATATTATCATGAAAACAGAAAAACGGTTTATGAGGCTATTTGGGCATAGCCTATTGCCTATCAAAAATTTATAATCCGCTTGTAAACAAACCAAATTGACCGGTAAAAGCAGTTTCATAATTTAAACACTTACTTTTTCGACAAAATTTGTTTAACAAAATGGGCTGTCACAAGTTGTGGACTCACACCACTTTATAAAAGGTTGCCCATTTTTGTTAACCTTGTTGTTTAAGTTTTTCAATTCTCTTAGAACTCGTTTCGTTAAATGTTTTCACATTTTATTTATCATTTGCATTAACCCTTGTGAGCATATAAAAAAAAGTCCGACAAGACCCAGAGCCACAATTGTGGACTCTACTTTAAATGTTGTATCACAGAAGAGCTTTAGGCTGGCAGTTTGTGAGAATTGAATTTTTCTTTGCATTAAGGAAAGTGAGACTGGTAATATATTTTTCGCATTGCGAAATTTTAGTATTCTAGAATTTAAATTTTTAGTTTCTAGAAATTAATATATAGCTGAGAAAAGACAAGGTTAAAACCAGTTATACGTGATACATCAGTCATTAGTTCATATACAAGTTGACCTTTTTGTCGGAAATCAGAAGATGCACAAGTTAATGCTGGCCTACGTCAATCGTTTTGATACCCGCTCGTGATTTATATAATTTCACTATCAAACCAGTAATTTATAAACTAAGTGGGCGAAAATTTTTTTGATGGAAAAATCATGATTTTCGCTATTAAAAATGGTTTATTCTTTTCCCTATAAAAAGCGATTTATTTAAACTTTTTTTATTATTTCCAAGGTTAATATGCCTAACAAGTACCAACTGTTTTGACAGCTTTTGATTGCTTAAATTCACTTTTATAATAATTTAATTTTTCAATAGGATACTTGAAGGTTTGAAAATTTCGAAATTTCACTTCGAAAAAAAATATCTTCCCTAGATACCATATAAATTTTTATTATTCAAGCTATTATGATGCAATCAAACCGCTTATCCTAAAAACTGGCTAATCTTCCACACTTGTATTTATGGTTCTAAGTGCGCGGTGAAATAATGTTTTCAGGAAGCTTGAACATTAGGCGAAAATCCTTATAATTATCAACACCCCGTAATTCTAGGACAAAATTCATTTGAAAAATTCAAATTTTTTCGGAACCCGACATCAAATTCTTTATAATGAGTTGTCTGGTGAATGCAAAAAGATTTACGATCCCGATTTTGTTGCTGTATTTTTGAAATGCCATTTCTCGGGGATAATGTGAGTCCACATAGTGTGGCTCTTGCTCACAAGGTTTAAATACTGAACTGAAAGATGACTTAAAACGTTCCGTAATTTAAGATAAATTAAATGAACCATCCATATATGAACAAAACTTATTAGACATTCCGCAAGTAAAAAATTTTTTAGGCGAAATTCTTGCCGACCTGTTTTTCATGGGGCTACACTGATAGGTGCTCCAAAAATAAGTATTGTGCAATGATCATACAATAACGGACGCTATAACATTTTGCAGCTAACTTGGTCGACAAAATTTCGTTTTTTTTCTTTAGAGAAAATACCATTAATATATTTATGCTTTGAAAGTAGTGTAACCTAACGTGTCGACAAAATCAGCGAACAAGTTAATAGAATGTACGGTAAAACGTTGGTTTTTCGCATTATATTCCTGTATTTTTTATTTGATTGATTTATTTATTGCACACGTTTTTCCTTTAAATTAGTAGACTTTTCACCCCTTGTACCTTTTTAATTAATTAAATATTTAGGTTTGAAAAAGGGTCGACCCAAAATTTTGTCGACTAAAAATAAATACTCTTAATAACTAAGCAAAGCTTTAGGTCATTCGTAATTAGCTCTTTTCTTTTAATGTTTTCACTTCTTATTCTCGAAGTTATCTTGGTACGATAAATTTGAACGTACTTTTAGCCAAAAAATTCGGTTCCAAACAATTTAACCAGGTCTGGGTTTATTAATCATTTTTTTCTTTCCGGTAAGTAAAAATTATGAGGTATGAAGGTTTTAAATTTAGATCTTTATACCGATTAATTTGATGTTTGTGGGGTTTAAAGCGATTGAAGCGATTATCAGCTTTTGGGTGATTTTCGCTTTTTCTTTAAAATTACGAATTAATTCTCATCATCCACCAATTTTCGTGGGTAGCTAACTTACCTACCGATTGCCATGATGTTTCACAATGTAATCGCTCACAATCATACGGTGTATTAATTTCAGAATATTCTTGAATTAAAACAGATGGGAATGTGAGGTTCGGAGACATTAAATTTCTTGTGTCGCGTATATACTTTTGATCTTATTAAAAGTTTATAATTCTATATATATATATATATAATTATATATTATATTTGATATACCATCATTTTATCAAAATCGAAATTTTTCGAGGTTCTCAGTTTCACAGCAAATTAGTAAATTTTTTTCAGCAGCGACAGAAGGTAAGGTTACCAAACGCAGGACCAAACTCAAACGCATATGCTGCACCAACCTTTTATGGTGTTAAATTTGTATTAGGGATATTCCAATAAGGACAATTAAATGTGCCAAAAAGTGAGCCGGACAAGAGCCGCTAGAAAGGCAAATGCACAGAAGCATTGCAGGTCTTAGGACTATTTTTTTGTTGGCCTAAAGAGTAATTTGTTTATTCAGGAAGTCGAAAATTGACCCTTTTAAATTGTCCCAAGTACCACAGACGCCCGCTAAAGAGCAAATGTTAAGCATTTTGCTGACTATTTTTTCGTTAGGCCTAATTGCACGCTAAAATTGGTTTAAAGGAACCCAGTCGAGAAAATTACACTTAAAATTGTTTCAAAGTGACTACAGAGTCCGCATATAGAGCAAATCCGAGGGACCAATATGAAACCTGATTTTTTTTCGAGTGAATTGATTATCTGTTTATCGAAATGAGGTTCAACTTATCAAATTGTACACATATTTATTCGAAGGTGCAAATCCTTCACGAGAAATTTAAGTTATAATTAATTTCATATTCTTTATGAATCTTTCACCAAGGTCGTTAGAAATGAAGGCTCAAGAATTATTCAAAAAATTAATATCTTCGCATTAATTAGTGTTTAGAAGTGGGTTAGAATAAGGTTTTAGTTTAAAAACTGCGGTGGTCAGTGAAAACGGTATAAACTGACGCAAAGCTGTTTCTTGGGGAAGGCTAGGGTTGAAGGTTAAAAAATAGGGTTGTAGTTCCGCGAAGGAACAAACGACCATATTTTTTAACAATATCCATGAACTTTTCTCGAGAAAAGTTTAGCAATGCCATGAGCATGTACCACTTTAACAGTTATTTTTTCTATTTAAACCAGCAAATTTACGGGTTTAAAATATTTTTTTAGCTAATGATCTTTTTTGAATGCAACCCACTTTTCTCAGCATTGATAACTGGAATAAATAACAGATATTAAAATCAACGTGTTTTTTGTTATCAATGTTACTCAAAGTAAAAAGTTTTTTGCCATGGTCTTAGTGCACTCAATTATCTTTGTAAACATACATTGTAACAATGTAACACCCCAGGCCCCGCCGGATTGGCTTCAATGCTTCCAATTATGATTAAGAGAGGAAGCCCTAATAAAAAAATTCTTAATTGAATGATTTTTTAAATAGAATTAATTTTAATTTTATTGAATTTGCCATTTTGATGGTTTACCATGGGAATCTTATTTTCTCTTGCATCAATACAGAATATATATTTGACAGCCCGGCAGGGCCCGCCCCGGAGCAAAACTAACTTACATTTGTGGTCGAAAATATAACCAAAAATTATACGCCTCGATAATAGTTTATTGAAAAGAAATATTTTTTCGAAAAATAAACTATGTTTTTTGTTGCCATGATGTACTTCAACCAGTTAAAGAATTTATTGTCATGCCTAGTGTACAACAATCTATCTTTTCTTAAATCAAAATTGTGAAATGTGGCAGGGCCGCTGGAAGGCAAATACTTATTGACGAACATTGATTGTATTTCAAAATATCAGCTTCAAACATTTGTACATCAACCGTCCTTGGCACTACCTCTCTCAGTGTACACAATAATACAGAATAACATTCCCCTCGACGGGCGCTGCCCGCCGAGAGGAAATGCCTATTTTCTTAATTATGATTAAAGAGAGAAAGCCTAATAAAAAATCTAAATTTAATGATTTTAAACAAAATTATTTTAATTTATGGAATTGCATGAGCGGTTTACCATGAGAATAATATTTTTCTTGCATCAATTCTTGTTTTTTACATCAAAAAGTGTTGTAACGCTAGTGTACACAATGTAATACATACAACAGCCCTTGGGTGTAGGGCCCGCCGGAGGCATTACTATGAAGAATAATGTCGAAACAAAAAAATTTTTAATCGTTTCTATTTTATGCCAGGAAAAAAAATATTTTTATCGAAATTCCCACAGTTTTTGCCCTCCCAGAAAACACGGTAATTTACAGAAGTCTATCACCAGTGAACCCAGTGACTGGGAAAAAAACCCAAAGCTTTTATATGTACAACATTTTACTTTCGTAGTAAATGATTCACGAAAACCTTTTTCTCGATATTCTTTATAATCTGGCAGAGTTAATCATCTTACATGGGGTTGTTTTCATTGAAAAAAGCTACGTCAAATATTTTTTGTTTTGAAAAACTCTGGGCCTACAGAAAGATATGATAATATTACAGATTAAATTTTTGGTTAGCACGGTGACAAAATCAATATTTTATAATCTCTCAAGAAATTTTTTGTAAAGTGTCAAAGTGTAAATTCATAACCGCAAATTTAAAACAAAAAAGTAAATTCGGTATTTTTGATGTTTAGAAAATCGTGACAAAAACAGAAAACTTTCTCTTTGGATCCCAACTTCCAATTACATATAAAGTTATTTCTGAACTTTGTTTATTTCATTTTTGGAAAATATATTGAAGAAATGCAAATTTTTTATTGTGAACAAGAACATCTTAATTATTTTTCAAAAAAACAACATTCTTCTTAATTTCCACTTTTTCTCTCTTTAGCGGCTGGCGTGGGCTTTTTTTTCAAAATTTTTTTGATAGGGTCATTTTCGGATTTCTCTGCATTCATATTTACCATCGGCGCGAGGCCCTTTATTTTTTAGGGCCGAAATAGCGAGGCGTTTTGCTTCTCTTAGCGGCTCTTGTGGGCATTTTTCAGGTTTTTTATCGGTTCATTTTGCGCGGCTTTTCCAAGATACTGATTTATCCCCATAGCCTTAAGTTTTTTAGAGCCTGCACCATTGGGCCCGCGTATTGGTGTTCTCTCTAGCAGCTTTCGTTGGTCAATTTAGAGCTTTAACGGCTATTTCGAATTCGGATTCCTGATGGTCGATTTAGCCCCCATGGGCCCGTGGCGGCCCCTATTTTTTTGGCTGCGGTTTTTGTACCTTACCCGATCAGGCTTGGAAGGGAGAGAAAGAGGGAACGTGCTTCTTCCTCTTTTCTTTCCTTCCCTTCTCCTAGCCTGAAAACCTATTGAGCAAAAAAAAGGAAAATTCTTTAGTTGATGTTGTTTATGTTTGTATGCGAGAAATCGTATAGTTGATATATGTCCATACGGCTCTGTTCGGTTATCTTCTAGTCACAAAAATATCTAATGATATACTGTAAATAATTATATACAATATTTTTAGTATTACAATTCGGAGTAAAAATTCTGGAAACTTGTTGAATCTTTCAAAAATTCATTCAAAAAAATAGTTTTACTCGTAGACCGCCACCTAAAATAAATTATTTTCTAGAATTTGAAGTTAAAATAAGAGGAAATAAAACTGACTTTGCCAACTTTGCGTTGAAGTGACTCTAAGAGTATAAAGTAGTACAGGAGGAGCTTACGCAGGGCAAGTTTATCGCGCCGAAATGTGTGTGCGCGTTTGGAGGGTTTTATTACAGATTACTTTAAGTGCGTCATGAATTGACGTTAATTTTTAAGATTCAATTTTCCCAAATCTACTATTTGCATTTTCATTTGATTGCGTTTTTGGTGGCCGTCCGTAATTATTCTCATTTTTGTATTTTTACTTTCATTTTCGAACTTATCGTAAAATTCCTTATAAATTAAAAATGGTTCGAATTCCATGACCGGCATTCGACGCCCACGCGTTTTATTTTCAACGATTAAATTATTTGTGGTAATACTCAATGATCGCCGGAATGTGCCAATATGATCCGAAAGTGCGTATATCGCCAAATGTTTCTTTTGCCAAAAACATTTGTTCAGCGATATTGGGCCCTCTGTATCAATATATAAAGATTTAAGTTTCTGGGCTGATTTGAAGAAACAAAAGTGGCGCCTAGCGAGATTCGAACCGATCAAAAATAACTTTCCGGCTTTATATCAATGAGTATAATATCATCTATTACCCGTTGCGTTTTCATTTCAAAAAAATTTAGCTTTATACAGGGGGGCAATATCGCCGAATTTGCCCCATATCATATAAAGTTTTTCGAGGGCTGGTCACTCCTTAGAAATACAAACTATTCTACTTCCTTACATTGCCGTGAGGCCTTTTCACTCCATAATTTTGATATTCAAATATCTACTTGAATAAAGTCGATTTTCGCGAAAATCTGTAGGTTAATATATCCATATACATACTCCGTCTTCATGTTATAGCCATACCTCCCTTCAGTCCCAAAAAGAATCCATTTACTTATGACACATAGTGGTGACTTAGTGTAAATCGATCGATAATTTAGCATTGACCAAAAAACAGATTTCTTTAACCCATGTGGTTGTGTTTTTGCTCTTTTGGAAATAGTGCCTTTTTCTCATTATGCTAATATTTGAAAACCACCTGGTGTTAAGTAACCGTTTTTTGGAGGAATTTAAATGTAAAACTAATTCAACAACAGAATCTCGGATCAAAACATTGTTTTCATCTTTTATTTGCATTTCAAATTTTTTAGAATATCCCCCAGTGTTTAGCAAGAATTGCGCCAGAGGAAAAAAGTATAGTTTCGAACCAGTTCCCCTAAACTAATTGTTATTATTGTATACCCATATTTATCAATTTTTGGTTAGAATGCGTAGCCAAACTACCTCTTTTAATAACGTGTAATTTTAACGTTGTGAGATACGGATTCCAAAAAGTTGATTAAAGGTGGATACAAGCTTGAAATGCGGTATGGATACTATTCGGGCTATTTCTCTAAACAATGTTTATAATGGTCATAAAACAATATTCAAAAACATAAATTAAAATAGATAGGAATTTCTACTGAATGAAATATGTATTGAAGGGTAAGGGAATGTGTTGTGCGTTTATTGGTAACCCTTATCCACGCCTTCAGAACAGTTCTATGGGGCGATTGTTAATGATATAAATCTAGAAAGAGGAATAACTCGTTTAGATTCTTAGCCTTCGTCTAACGATTTACAACATTCTCAAAGTTCAACCTTTTTCATCCACACCACCAGGTGGTGAGTTGCTATTCTAGAGCACTAAACGTTTTTTTTTTTAAATCTATTCTTCTTTAGAACCCACATCCAAAGCGTCCCCCCTCAAAATCAAAGCTCAGGCGAAATAAAAGAGAGTGAAACAAAAAAAGTATGAAGACAGGGAATTTGGTTCGATTTTTGATTTTTTGTCTTCTAGAAGTATCCTCTACTAAACGAGCCGATAATTTGCCCAGATTTTTCGACTTCAAAAACCCGATCGTGGTTTAGAATGCAGCTCTTTTTTCGACTGTTGAGAATGGTAAAAATATATGCGGAGAAAGTGATAGAGAGAATTTTTGAGTAAAATTTCTAGATTCTAGAAAATTTGAATAAGAATAGGAACCTGAAAATTGACAAGCGATAAAAAAAGGTCGCGTTTGATCGAAACAAGAAGTACCTACACATTGCAGCTGAGATTTTCTCACTGATCAAAAAAGCTTGTGCTTACAGCTATCAAATTTAAGCTCCTCATCGCTCGTCAAATTCGATATGTGATTTTAACCATTTTGGCTTAAAAAATTATATTTTTGAAAATTTCTTAGAATTCGATTTTCAGATCATTCACAGTTATAAGCATGCAGGTCGTTCGGTGGGTGACCCACCTGAATGAGGTGTCATATTCACCTAATAAAAAAATTGTTTCATATCATGGCTATGGCATACGGTTTTATGCTGTGAAAGCAAGAAAATTATTTCGAATTATTTTTGAAATTCTGTGATAATAATGTTTTTGGAAAAAACAATTAATTGCCTACCATGAATCTGTGGGTCAACTAGTCATAACCGATATTATAAGTATTTCATAAATTATTCTATATTACGCGCGCCATAAAAAAAAAAGGCCGACACCTTACCTCCCCTTAATTGATGATTTTTTTACTTTTGTAAATTACGGGCTTCTACAAAGAACAATTTCACGAGCCCATGGATAACATAACTTAATCGACCAAACCTTTTGGACCTCGCATTTAATTAGTTCAAATGATTCCCGAATTAAACTTTCTAAATTCTAGTCAAATCAGGGATTAAAAATTATTTGGTTTTTGTTTAGCGTGTCATAATTTAGGAAAAGTTAGGGTACTTGTGGTTACTACAAGAATTACGATATGAAAAACATAATTAATATAGTCAAGATCTTCAAACGCAATTTTTTTTAATTATTATTTATTTAGAAACTCCAGAAACTGTAACGGAAAATATGCAGCAGAAAACAGACTTGATTATTTCTTGGAAGTGGTTTTCACTTGCAGTAATTCTTGATGCTAGTGGCTTCAATTTATTATTTGCTACTTTCAAAGACGAAAAAGAACGGTAATTAAAATTAAAAAATCAAAATTAGAGTGGGACGCAGCTTTTAAGATTTTTTGACGAGACTTTTTTTTTGAAACTTGCGAGAATCTTTTAGATTTCTGTTGCTGATTTTTGCGATAATCAACACGTGTTGATAACTTAGACGTATATTTTTTGGCATAACGAAAAATTTTTTTGGAATGTCATTCAATTAATTTAGGCTTTTCTGGGATACTTCGAAATTCTGAAATTCCGGTTCAAAACCCAGTAAATTTTTGGTCATTGAAATCAGAAATAATAACGAAAAAATTTCTATCAAATTTTCTAGTATAATAGTTAGAACGTCCTGATCAATTTTGCTTATGTGTTTATAGACTCTAATTTCCAAAAGTTTTCGAAGTTTTTTTTTATTTTTTCAGTTTTTTTTCTGCAGTTTATTTCTTGATTTTCAGTTTTTTGCAGTTTATATTTCGATATTTCGATGCGAAATAAAAATAAAAGTGATTTTATTTTATTTATACATTTGCACATAGTATCGTCTGTTTTTAGGAATAACCCGGGAATGGTGAATTTTAACCAAAATCTTTTACTCACAGTTATTGTTACAGTGAAGCTAACAGCTATGCTGTTATTGTCAATTAAGATTTGCTACACAAAAAACACATACAGTATCAGGTTCAGTAAGAAATACGTCAATAAGAAGTCGCGTGCAATCACTTTTTTTTTGATCCGTTAACTTTGGTTTTAAGCTCGAAATGATGTCAAGGACAATTATTGTTCAACAAGTTTTTTACTTTGTTATATATGTACCCAATATCAGTGTTAGTAACTATTAATAACTTTCATATTTTTTGTGCTTTTCGACATAAAATGTTATATTAAAGATTAGTTGTGCAGGTTAGTTTTATATTTTCAAGCGAGAATAACGTCTTATAAACTACCTAGTATTTTATAAAATTTAAATATTAATAACCCTAATGTGTTGGTTCGAAAAGCTTATCTCATTGCGCTACTGTAGAAGCTACCACTATTTTTTCGTTTTTTCTCATTTTATTAAGGGGAAACAATAAAAGTCTTTTTTTTTCGACGTGAGTCTTGGAAATACGCTTACTTCCCGATAATCTCGGATAGAAGAATCGAATTTCACACATAATCCAGAATATTTTTGACACTTGTCGAAACATATTTAAATGCTATAAGCAAACCGAACATTCTTTATAAACTTGATTAAAAGTTGAAACGAAGACCTCAAAGCTGATTAAGCGAGTCTGTAATTTCTTACCGCCATTGAAGCCTCATATATATTAAACAATCTCAAATCGCATCACCAAAAAGATGTATATTTTTTAAATAGAACAATTGCCCTTATCATCAGGGGGAGATGGTTTATGTGATAGCGGTAGTCTGGTAACCTTCATCCGAGTTATTCTCGGGTGAAAATTTGGGGAGTTTAGCTTGAGGTTGCAAAAATAATTTTGATTAAAGCTTGGACAACCTGCCTTTCAGGTTTAAGCAACTTTAACATTAAGGCTCATTATTCCTCAGGAATGAATAGTGGAAATTAAACAGTTACACTTAATTTCGTACTATTTAATTTTGAAAATGGGGAAAAAGAAAGATATTGTGCCATAATATTTTCAAAAAAATTTTAAAAGAGGAAGCAAAAATTGCCGTCGTCACTGCAAAAAATGCCAGAGAAGTTATTTCACACCTCAAGCTGAATTTCACTTATTCTTATTCAAGGAAAGCGTTTTGTACGTACGCTCCTACCAGACCATTCCTAACCCAGACCAACCTTAAAACTCGCGAGGCTAAGCCAGCCCCCATCTACACTGCCGCTATCACAAATTGCTATCAGCTCCTGACAGGTGTTGTTTCAAAAGAAACTCACCAATTTTTCAAAACATTATTTATCTATATAAATCTCTTGAAAAACGGTTACTATCATATCAAAAAAATGCACAAATTGTTCTATTTAAAATATTGGCTTGTTCTAACCGGCGGCACGAAAAAGAACGGCCGTAAACGAAGAACCTCTGATGTATTTATTTAATTTGATGTATTTTGACATTGTTTTTGGAAATTTCTTTATTTTTTAACAAACAAAAATCACTTAATGAATTTGATAACGTTTTTGATTTATTGAAATCATTTTCAACAAAAAATTAATTCGTTCGGAAATGAAACGTGGATAAAATCAAATTAGATAAAAACTCTTAAAAAATTTTGAACTCAACAGAAAAAGTTATAATAATTAAAACAGGTGGGTAAGAGCGAATAAAATTTTGAAATTTAATACCTTGAATTCCCCTTAACCGTGTGAGCACAAGCAGCCTATATATGGCTCGAGCATACTTAATTAAAGGGATCATCTAAAATCTGGCAAAATCCCTGTTAGTCTGTCTAAATACATCTGATTTAATTTGTGCGGCAATTTCAAATAGTTTATTTTTAGCACTGTGGGTTCAATTAAACGGCGGGATTGATTTTTTGAGATTTTTTTCTGAACTTTTACTTCTAAAAAAAAACAATGCGACCTATAAGTTAATCAAAATTTGAATAGTTCAGTTTTTAGTTAAAGTGTTTTATGCATAATGACACTCAAAACAAAGATTAATATTGGTATACGAGGCAAAGATATTTTGTTACAGAAGTGATATTTCAAATTGTTAAGATTTCACCGTAAAATAATTTTATTTCGACATTAAAAATTATATTTAGAGCAAGTTAAAAATTGTCAACACAGAAAGGTCCTTTTATAAGTCTATATCGACCCAGAAATATATTTCAGAAGTGTACTAATTCTGCTTTTATACGGAAAAATAACCACCTCCCTTTTGTATCGAAAAATATGTGCCCTTTTATTCATTATAAGTGGTTTAGAAACCTATTTATAATAATTTAATTTTGATTGGCATGCATTATAGATCAATACAGAATAAAACAAATAACGAGAGCAACAATCAAATGAGGTCATGATCCTTTGTGTCATCGATTAACGATAGCTAAAATAATTTGTAAACACCATTGTGAGCTTTTCACGTGTATGTATACGGCTTGCAATCTAGCACATAGTAAATTTTTCTTAAAAACTAAAAAATTATACTAGAATATCAAATGTCTGATGCATATATAATCGTTTGAACTTCCTTATGCAAGAACAAATTGAAACTCCAAACTACCTTATAGTGCTTTTTCTGTATCTACCAATTTGTAAAAAATGTCTATATATAGGGCTCTGGGTTTTGCCTTGGCTTTACTTTTTTTCTGTGCTCACATGTTTAGTTACTTAGCAAGGAATCCTACTTTTTCATCATTTTTGAAAATATCTTGTCTCTATGGATTTTTAAAGAATTAGATGTATACTGTTTTGGAAAAGAAAATCTCGAAATTCCATTTTTGATAGTAACAGTCTTCTCCGCTTCAACAAAGAGGTTATCAGCTGCCTTATTGATATTGTCCTTACAAATATTGTGACTAAAAACCAGGAAAGAATAAGGCTTTTTCCAGCGAGCCTCTATAATCATGGCATCAAAAAAAAATTGTTTTTTTGCAGTTTCATAAGATCCGATTTTATTCAGATTTTTTCAAAACAGATAGTAACAGACTGCCTGTGTTATCTTGTGGTTCATAAAATATCTTAAAAATAATTTACCCTTCAAAAACTCACGAAGAATAGGCTTTGTAACAAATGATATGACTCTCACTATATTTACAGCTCGTTCCTGATGGTTCGAGCAATCAGTGATCCTCAATTATAGTTTGGAATGTGAGATTTAGGTTCAATTAATCTACCAGGCTAAACAATTAGGTATCACTTTTGCAGATATTAGCCCTCAAAAACCAAGAAAACGGCATTTCCCCCTTATTAAAGTCAAGATCGAATTTAACTTTCGGTTTAGAGAGATCGGCCCGTTTAACTCGTGCACTCAGCAATACAAAACAACACTGTACAGAGGTGTCAATCGGCACTCAAATAACTTTGTGTAATATATCAACTTATCAGTGCGACCTTATAAAATTTATAAATGAATATTTATTTCAATTCGCCAAATTTTGGAAATATTTTTCAAATTTTGCCCAATTCAAGTCCAATTTTTTTTACTATGGCTAAAAACAATAAAAGTGTCCGCTTTTTTTTGTAATAGATCCCCACGTTTCGTTTCACTTTTTTGTTAATATTTTTAGAAGTGTCAACATGGTGTCGAGATAAAGAACTGATCTAGGAAACAGGATCCTTTTTTCACCAAGAAACTAAATTCACTGTGTTTTTCGGTAATTCTGTCTGCTATTAATCAAATTTACATAAACAGAAAAAAAAATACCGTAAATTTTGACAAAAACCACTGGATATTGTTGCCCTTTGAGTTCTTTCACAAGATAAGATTGAAACAAATCATAATGATCTTGAAAAATCTGGTCGTAGGGTATCTTGCAGTCGAGCAAATTTTCAAGGTCGAACATTTTCAAAAACTACATTTTACGTAAAATTGTACGCTGATAACGAAAATGAACTTTATTTTCGATAATATACATTATAATACGTATTTATGAAAGAATAATTCTGATTGGTTGAAATTTTAACCAATCCGAATCCAGGAAATTGACTTTTGTTAAATTAGTTTTTAGCCTCTCAATCTACAGTGCCACGGTGAATTAGTGGGAGCGTGCTTTCCGTACCCAAATTGGCCAATCGACTTTTTTTGTCCTCCCTATACTTTGCTTAGCTGGGTACGAAAACCACGCCCGTGCTTTCCGTACCCAAATTGGTCTACATTAATTTTTTTATTTAGCTCAACTTGGGTACGGAAAGCACGGGCGTGCTTAGCGTACCCGCATTGGTCTGAATGAAAAATATGTTGTGAAAAACGCAACGTCATGATTATGTGGAATAAGGGTGGTTGAGGAATTCCACCGACTGCACTTGAGCACAGTGATAGGCATAACTTTTGGCCCATAAGTAGGGTCAGTACCGGGAGACTTATCTGACGATTTAAAATAAGGAATTTCAAACCTCAAAAATTGGTTTGGATGTTTTTAAGCTTGCTTGTAGAGAATTTTTTTCTGGTCATTTTAAGACGTAGTATTTTTTTTGTTCTTCAAAAATTTTCAGAAAAAAATTGATTTTTCGGTCAATTTTTCGAAATTTTACAGGTAGTCCCCAACCCGGGTCTGGAGAAGCCGTTTGCAAAGCTAGAAGGCTGATTTTTTGGCCAGTGAAAATTAAGCGTTTTTTGGTAACTCATTATTTGTTTGAAGGTCGGCGACCAATATTTGACCTCAAATAACCCGTCAAAGTTCAAGGTCAATTTCAAGTTTATCATATAGACTTGCAAGTACCCTCAAAACAACCGGAAGGGTCAACTTTCTAATGAGCGTATAAGAAACTATGGGTTAATTATATACCGTAAGGTCGCTAGAGAGCCAAAACTGCACTTAAGATTGACCTTGTTGACCAGTTTTTGCACTCTAGCGACCTAACGGTATATAATTGACCCATCACCTTCAAAGTCAACCTTTCCGGTTCTTTTGAGGGTATTTGCAAGTCTATCCGATAATTTTGAAATTGACCTTGAACTTTGACGGGTTATTTGAGGTCAAATATTGGTCGCCGACCCTCAAGCAAAAAAATAGCTTATCAAAAAACGCTTAATTTTCACTGTCCAAAAAATCAGCCTTCTAGCTATGCATACGGCTTCTCCAGACCCGGGTTGGGAACTACCTGTAAAATGTCGAAAAATTGACCGGAAATTTTTGAAGAACAAAAAAAATCCCGGGTCAAAAATGACCAGAAAAAAATTCACCAAGATAGCTGAAAAACATCTAAACCAATTTTTGAGTTTTGAAATTCCTTATTTCAAATTGTCATCTGCAAAAGCTTTGTAACGCGATCGGTATCATAACAACAAAAAATCATAATAAATACCTTTATAGCGGCGGTTTAAAGCCGCGAGAGGTTTGTTTTTGTCATGCTTTCTAATTGTGAGCCACTTGGAGGCTCCAACTTTTCTTTTTCATGGTCGGAATCATTTTCTTTGAGGAAAGTTTGTAACCCCATAAAGCTCAAATAATTCCGGACTAGGATTAGTTTAGATGCGGCTCGGTAGACCTAGTTAGCTAAGTCATGCCTATCACTGTGCTGCCGTGGCAGTCGTAAAATTCCTAAACCACCCTAAATGAACGCATAACATGACGTTGCGTTTTTTTGCAACAAACAAATTTTTTCATGTCAGACCAATTTGGGCACGCTGAAGGCATGCCCGTGCTTTGCCGTACCAATTGACCTAAATAGAAAGAATTAATGCAGAACCAATTTGGGTTACGGATAAGCACAGACGTGCTTTAGCGGTACCCAAATGGGTACAGCTAGACAACCGACTCGAAATTTAGTGATAATTCCATTCACGAATAAACATCTATTTTCTTTTTTGAGATTAAAACAAAATTGAGATTCTCATTGGTCGAAATGTCAACCAATCAGAATCTAAGAATAGAATATGTGTACACAGTCAGAGTCAAAAAGAATTAAAAGCCCAATTTCTGAACTAAATTTTTCTTAGGCAACTTGCAATCAACGACATTTCTTACAAGGATCCAAAAGTGAGTTCGACGAGTTCATCAGAAGTAGCTTCGCAAAAAAAGATTTTTCCTCATCGTTTCAATTCCGATCATTCACCGAATGGAAATCATCTCCCAAATATGTGATGAAGTTTGAAACTGGTAGGCACTGGAAATCCGGTTCATCAGAGCACGAAGTAGATTTATTTATAATACGTAGAATTACTGCCTTTGGTCTACAATAAAAGCAACCAAAATAAATTAATTTATTACTTTTTCAGATTTTTTTCCGAATTAGTGTCTTATTTCTAGCAAAAAATAAAAATCAGTGGAAGAAAATAAGATATTTTCATTACAATTAATAATTGCAATTATTACAATTATATAATATAAATGTTGGCGGGTCGAATTTTATAAATAGGTCATCACGATAATTAAATATAATATAAAATCATAAGTTCACAATGGAAAGTCAACGGCTTTAGGAATCCCAAGTTTAGATATCATTAATTTATATTTAACTTATATTTAATAATTGCATCTTTATATTATATTTAATTATACGTGATGACTAAATTTATAAAATTCGACCCGCCAACATTTATATATATCAATCTGTCAATAATCTGCCAATATTAATCTGTAATGACAAATATCTTATTTTCTTCCACTGATATTTTTCATTTTTTGCTTAAAATAAGACACTCAATTCGGAAAAAACTTCTGAAAAAAACGTAATAAATTTAATTTATTTGGTCTGCTTTATTGTAGACCAAAGGCACAGTAAATTCTACGTATATAAATAAATCTACTCTCGTGCTCTGATGAACCGGATTTCCAGTGCCTACCCAGTTTCAAACTTCATCACATTACTTTGGGAGATGATCTTCCATGCTCGGTTGAATGCATCGGAATTGAAACCGATGAGGCAAAATCTTTCTTTGCGAAGCTACTTCTGATAACTCGTCGAACCTCCACTTTTGGTCCTTGCCTAAGACAATTGTCCCGTTGATTGGCAACGTTGCCTAAGAAAAATTTAGTTCAGGGAAACTGGGCTTTTAATTTCTTCTTTTTGACTCTGACTGTGTACACATATTCCATATCTTAGATTCCTGATTGCGTTGACATTTCGCACCAATGAGAATCTCAAATTTTCTGTTCTTTAATCTCAAAAAAGAAAAATAGAACTGTTTATTCTGAATGCAATATCACTAAATTCGAGTCCGGTGTCCTAGCTGTACCCATTTGGGTACCGCTAAAGCACGTCTGTGCTTTCCCGTAACCCAAATTGGTTCTGCGATTAATCTTTCTATTTAGGTCCAATTTGGTACGGCAAACGCACGGGCATGCCTTCAGCGTGCCCAAATTGGTCTTGACATGAAAAAATTTGTTTGTGCAAAAAAAACCGCAACGTCATGGTTATGCGTTCATTAAGGGGTGGTTTTCAGGCAATTTTACCCGACTGCCACGCACGCACAGTGATAGGCATAACTCTATTGCCGCATTAACTACGTCCGGAATTATTACGAGCTTTATGGGGTTTACAAACTTTCCTCAAGAAAATGATTCCGACCATGAAAAAAAAAAATTTGGAGCCTCCAACGTGGCTCACAATTCAGAAGCATGACAAAAACACACCTCTCGCGGCTTTAAACCGCCGCCTATAAAAGGTGATTTATTAATTGATTTTTTGTTGTCTCATTATTACCGCATCGCGCGTTTTACAAAGCTTTTGCAGCATGCACAATTTGAAATAAGGAATTTTTTTCAAAACTCAAAAATCTGGTTTTGGATGTTTCTTCAGCCTATCTTGCGTGAATTTTTTTCCTCGGTTCATTTTTGACCCCGGAATTTTTTTTGTTCTTCAAACAATTTCCGGTCAATTCTTTCGACATTTTCAGTAGTTTCCCAACCCCGGGTCTGGGAAGCCTATGCAAAGCTATAAAGGCTGAATTTTTTGGACAGTGAAAATAAGCTTTTTTGATAAGGCCTCATTTTTTTGCTCTTGAGGGTCCGGCGACCATATTTTGACCCTAAAATTAACCCGTCAAAGTTCAAGGTCAAGCTTCAACAATTATCGCGATGACCTTGCAAAATACCCTCAAAAACAACCGGAAAGGTCGACTTTGAGGTGATGGCGGTGATGGTCAATTATAATACCGTTAGGTCGCTCTAGAGTTTAAAAACCTCGTCAACAAGGTCAATCTTAAGTCCAGTCTTGGCCTGTCTAGCGACCTTACGGTATTATACATTTAACCCATATTTCTTATACGCTCCATTAGAAAACGCTTGACCCTTCCGGCTGTTTTGAGCCGCGTACTTGCAAGTCTATATGATAAACCTTCGAAATTACCTTGAACTTTGAACGGTATTCTGAGGTCCAAATATTGGTCGCCGACCTTCACACAAAACTAATGGCGTTACCAAACAAACGCTTAATTATTCACCTGGCCCAAAAAAATCAGGCCTTCTACTTTGCAAACGGCTTTCTCCAGGACCCGGCGTTGGCGGACTACCTGTAATAATTTTCGAAAATTACCGAAAAATCCAATTTTTTCTGAAAATTTTTGAGAACACAAAAAATACTACCGTCTTAAAATGACCAGAAAAACCAATTCTCTTACAACGCAAGCTTAAAAACATCCAAACCAATTTTTGAGGTTTTGAAATCCTTTATTTTAAATCGTCAATAAGGCTCTCCCGGTCACTGGACCTACTTATGGGCCAACAAGTTATGCCTATCACTGTGCTCCACGTGCGCTCGTGGCAATTCTCAAACCACCTTATTCCACATAATTCCATACGTTGCGTTTTTCACAAACATATTTTTCATTCAGACCATGCGGGTAAAATNGCCTTTACTTTCCATTTGAACTTATTTTCGAAGCTCTTATTGCTCATTGTCGTGATATCCGGTGCTCTCATTGGTCAAACGCTGGTCAGACGTGAACGCGAAAGAAGAGGTCTAGGTGGTTCTTTATAGGAAAGATGCATGTTTTCTGGCCTTCAGGCATTTCAAATACCGTATTTGGAAACCCTGCAAAACCAAATATTGCCAGACGTAGAATTTTATGCCGCGTATTCCGGCTGATCAAAAGTTGAACATTTCAGAGTGATACCAATGTTTCATATATTGATTTATACAGCGTGAGTCTTTTCGATTTCTCCTCTTTTTTACCCAGACGGTTAGACAGCCAACAAATGGGTGAAAAAGCGGAAGATGTAAACAAAAAAATTTTCTTTCGCAATTTTACCCGGTAAAAAAGTGGAAGATTATATACTGTGCTCTAGACTTATAAACTAAGTTTAATGAAGTTATTTTGAATAATTTAACAAAAATATTAAATTTAATATTAATAAAATAAAATTCGACTAAAATAAAATAGAGAAAAAATATGGACCAAAAAATCCGACTTACCATTTTACCCAGACCCGAAATACATAAGTCCCAAATTTAAATTTCGTGGCCGATTTTTTCCAAACAGCCTTTATATCGAAAATAATGC
>SCLH01001907.1:14187-31080 GCA_004367855.1 Oikopleura vanhoeffeni | reverse complement strand
ACTTTTTGTTTTTTCGCGTTTTTGTCCGCCGAAAGCAAAATTTCGAGAAAATGGCGCTAATGCATCATGTGTGAGGCTTCTTCGGAGCCTGACGTAAAAAAATAATCGAAAATGGTAAAAATTAAAGGAGAAGATACGTTATGAGTGTTTTTTTAGGAAGCTTTTTAAAAGCGTAGTTGTCGGCGTAGGTGGGATAGTATCAGGTTACTGTTAAATTCAAAATTACCGCGAAGGATGGTTTTGTTACCAATGGTAGTTACAAATGTTTTTGGAATATCGCTGTTGCTAATTTGGCGGGAAATGGCGTCGGAAGAGGCTCACATTTGCTAAACCCACCCCTTTAAGGGGGTACTAGTCGCTGGTTTTTTGAGGCCTTTGGGGCTTTGAAAATGCCTCAAATTAATTTATGTGATAACAAAGTGTTCTACCGACCAAATTATCAAAACATTTTTTTTTCAAAAATATGGCGTTTTGTCGATTTTTTCCAATTATTTTTTTCAAAATAAAGTTAAAAAATAACGTTTGCTTAAATTTAACCAATAAAACTTCAAAATATCACCTTGACGTAAACTAACTTTCTGATCAGTGTTTCCGTTGCTTTCTTTGAGCTGATTTTCGTAATAATCGAAGCCAATTTTTTTTCGGAAATGTTTTTACGTGACCTTCAAAAATTTATATTTCGAATTTGGGGTCAAAAACTGTAAAAGTGCCATGAGATTACTGTTTGGATTTGTATGAGCTAGCTTAGAAGCTTATAGAATTAAATGAATTTTATAATGTTTTCTAGGACATAGTTTTTCCGGTGAATAATTGCCAAAAAGCGGTGTTTTTTTTGACATCCTAGAGAAAGTATAGCGAAATTTGAAAATCCGCCTTGACATTAAGTTTGGCCTACCACTTTCACAGGTTATGTCAAAATTTCAGCCTAAGGTCCTCTTGTGTAGCTTATGTGTAGGTACAATTCCCTGGAAATTCACTTCCGAAACCAAAGTATACAATAATGGAATTAAAAATGAGAGTTATTACTAAATCTATCATTGCGCGTCCAGTGGTGGCAATTAAAAAGTTATGTGTGAAGGAGTAATGCATAAAAAAAAATTGAGATGCGTTTTTACAAGATCAAGGATAGTTCTATTAGATGGCTAATATGACTTTTATCCTTAAAGCCCTGTATGGCTAATTTTTATCGAGAAAATTCAATTTCAGCGACCAGTCCCTCTTAGTGGGTGACGATAATTGAGCTGTTTTTTACAAGTTCAGAAGTGCGGTTTCTGAGAAACCTTGATAAGCCTTTTTTTTATTATTATGTAAAACAACTCTTTGAAATGATACCAGTACTATTAAGATTATGAGAAAATTCAACCTACGCTCAGAAAATGACTTTAAAAATGCCTCTCAATAAGTACTAAAAAGCTATCTCCTCCTTTGTTTGATAATATTTCCCTCTGTGATTTGGCAGGCGGCCTTAATTTTTGAATACGGAAATCGTCTGAAGCCCATTTTTGAAATGCATGCCTCTAGTGGTCAAAACAGCCAATTTCGGAGGCTCATTGAAAAGCTATCTCTCCCCACATTTTTCATGAAATTTTTAAATTTATGCTTTTAAGTGTTAAAAAAGCTCGGCTGAAAATAGTCTTGAGCAATTTTTTGAAAATTTTGCTGTATTTCAAATTTTTTCTAAAATTTTGAAAATATTTCAGACAAAAAACAATCCAAAATTAAATTTAAACCTTTTTTGGGTAGTTTTATAGTCAAATATTTTTATTCATCAAATTCATATGTTTCAAAAAAATTTTGATCGTAATTGCTACTTTTAATTTCAAAACCCTTAAATTTCATCATTTAATTCCGACCCCCTAAAAATCGATGCTTTTTGAGAAAATCTCAAAATTGAAAAATCTTATTGGTCAAAACACTCGGTGTAAAATTCTTTACAAAATTCGTCAATAAAAAGTTGTTCTGGGAACCTTCTGATATCGTCACCCACTCTCCTTAAGGTGATAAGCTGCAGTTGGTCATTTTTAGCAAGCAATAAATGAAAGACAAAAAAATGTGAAAATTTATTTTTTATTTTTTATCTTCAATAAAAGTGTCCATTCTTGCAAACGTTTATATTTTTAATTTTTTAACATAACTAATTATTTGGGAAAATATAAAACCACTTTTCACGGTACATCCATTTCCAACTAAACTCGACTACAGATTTTTTTTAAAGACATATTAATAACTTCAGTCGGGTAATGCGCTGAAAAGTCTTGTTTTTATGTTGCTAATTAAAAATTTCCTTGATATGAAAGTTTTTTCCCATGAAAAATGTCAAAAATGGCAAAAACTAGAGAAAAACAACTTTTTTGAGAAAAAAATTGACCTTCAATTGCGTTTTGATATTTAAAAATGTTCTACTATCTAAAGAAATGGCCGTATTACACCACAATTTTATTTGAATTTGACCAACATAAAATTTTTAAATATTTAGTGCAAATGCACTTATCGAGTGTACCACCGAGCGTTAAAAATTTCATCGATTTGAAAATGAAAATCGCGCGACCACTCATTAGTTGACATACGGATATTTAATAATACCAAAACATTTAATATGTGATTCTGCCTGATTTTTATGAGAGTTCAAAAAACCACTAATAAAAATTTTGGACTTGATTGCGAATTTTCATAATTTTTCCAAAAAAGTCGACAAAAAATGACAAATAACATATTATGATTTTTCAAACAGCAGTCAGAAAATATGTAGACATGCATGAAAAAATTTAAAGTGGCTATTTTTTAGATTTATTCATAGATTTCAAAAACGATCAGAAAAAATTTGGAACAAAATGCGGAAAATTTCATAATAGTTTGAATTTTTTGAAATTTTTACGATTTCAAAAATGAAAACTCGAACCAAATCTTCCTAAAATGAATAAAATAATTTAATCAGTGAAAACATATTTTATCGTTCAGCTAACTATAATAAGCATAAAAAATATTACTGACTTATTATTTTTATAGTTATAACCTCCAGTCTGCTGGGTTTATGGCACCCCCTTAAGAGGGTGGTCGTCGTAAAATGAGGCTCTAGAAAAAAAATTTCCCAATTTTATTTAATTTTCTTTATTTATGAAAATATAGACGATTGCGAGTATAGGGGTAGTCTTTTTATCGCGATACATGGTCAGGAAAGCACTTATTGAGGGTTCCAAAATTATTTTGTTTGAAATAAGTTGAAGTTTATCAATTTTTAGAAAATCAAAACACTTTTTAGCTGCACATTTATGTAGGTTTCGAATGTGTAACTTTTAAATCGAGGAAGGAGATACATTTTGATTGAGACCCATAAAAAGAGTTTTTTAGTGATACTGAGATCAAATCCAAGAATTTTTCCAAAAACTCAACGTATTTATCTGCTCACATTCTGTGCGGTTAATTTTAGTTATAAATCATTGTATTACCTTAAAAACTCGGGGAGGAGATACATTTTAAAAATGATCCCGATAGTTTGCAAGCACGTATTAGACGAGCCAGCCGTCACTTGCGACTTTTTTATATGATGCAAGATTTTTGCTTAAATAGATTAGTGAGAGGTAATTTTTCGTCCAACAGTTTATACTTTTGCGATAATTGGCCATTCAAAAACTTTTAAATGCGACAACTACCCCTTTAAGAGGGTACGTGTCGCTGGCTTAATAAGGCCTTTCGGGCTTTGAAAATGTTCCAAATTGATTTGGGGTGATTATAAAGTGTTTTATTGATCAAATTATCACAACAAAAATTCAAAATTTCTCGTTTTTTCGGTTTTTTTCTAAGTATTTTTTCCAAAATGAAGTTCAAAAATAACGTTTGCTTTAATTTAACTACTAAAACTTCAAATTATCACCTTGACGTAAGCCAACTTTCTAATCAGTGTTTCCGTGTCTTTCTTTTGAGCCTACTTTCGAAGAAATCGAAGCACATTTTTTACGGAAATTTTTTCACGTGACCTTCAAAAATTCATATTTTGAGTTTGGGGTCGAAATTTGAAATAAACGCTCTAGAGGATTTTAATTGTTTCGAGCTACCTTTTGTAAAAATTTGAGTGAATTTTGAAATTTAATCTAGAAGGAGATAGATTTTCCGATGAACAAAGTCCAGAAAACGGTGGTTTATCGCATATTCTAAAAAAAATATAGCACTTTTCGACAAAAACGCTCTCGAAAAGTTTTAAATACTTATTATACAGGTTTTGTTAAAATTAAGGCTTATTTCAAAATAAAACCTAGGAGGAGATAGATAATCCATTTTGGCTTAGGTCCTCTTGTGTCGCTTATGTGTCAGGGAGTGTGTGCATACAAAACAGTTTTAACACATTTCTCACGCAAGCTAAAGGCTAGATCGACAAACTGGCTAATCTGAATAATATTCTTGAAGCCCTGGTTGGCTAAGTTTTTATCGAGAAAAACCAATTCCAACGGTTTTATGAAGCCTAAGGTGCATTATAAATGCTTCAAAATGACCCGGGGTGAAAAAAAAGTTTCGAAATTTTCGCGTTTTTCCCACTTTTCTCAAAATAAACTATAAAAATTACGTTTGCTGAAATCAAAATTTCAAAAAGTGCCATAAGATTACTGTTTGTATTTGTATGAGTGAGGTTAGAAAAAAAATTAAATGAATTTTATAATTTTTCCTGAGAAGAGATAGTTTTTCCGGCGAATAATTGCCAAAAAGCGGTGGTTTTTCACATTCTATAGAAAGTACAGCGAAATTTAAAAATCCGCCGTGAAATTAAGTTTGGCTTACCAGTTTTACAAGTTTATGCGGAGATAAATTGTAGATTTCTGGTCAACTTGACATCTTATTGGTCCATGAGCGATGCTCAAACTTCTCTTCATTAAAATTGTAGGTTTTAGCGATGTTCAAAGTTCTCTTCATTATAATTGTAGGTTTTAGGATAGTAGGTTGAAACTAACTCATGATAAAATTGTTTGTCCGAGTAAGATATTTTATTTCGGTTAATCATAAGTGTAGTGAATCACTACTAATGAGACGATTTGAAATACAACGGTAATACGACGGTAAGAAATTTCAAAAGTCAAAAGTCGGTTTCAATATGTTTAAGCTATCTTGTAGAGAATTTTTTTCTGGTCATTTTAAGACCTATGATTTTTTTTGGTTTTGATATTTTTTCCAAAAAAAAGGGTTTAAAGGTGCGAAAAGTGACCTTTTAGTCCTCGGGTTCTCACGGGAGTTAAAATGACGGTATCAGAAATAAAATAAGTTGACTCGACAGCGAAGGGTTTTCTCCAGAGGTGGGATTTTTGCAACGTTATCGGATGTACCAGCTGCGTCAAAATTGACCGTAAAGTATACCTACTGGACCGGAAGTCATATTCATTAATTCACCGTACCAAAAGATGCGTCATTATCGTTTTCCTGGAAAGGTATAAGATGAACTGGGGTCATAATGACCGAAGATGGCGCACCCAGAGGGGATTTGATATCCTCGATGTTAAATTCCCGTCTGGGGCGCACCTGCGGTACTTATGAACCTCTAGTTCATCATACCGTTTCCAGAAAACCGATAATTGCGCATCTTTTGGTACTGTGTTAATTAATGAAATATATCCGTACTGTAGGTATACTTTCCGCTTCAATTTTGACCAGCTGGTACAGTCCGAGTAAACGTTGCAAAAATCCAGCCTGTCGGAAAAGAACCCTTCGCTGTCGAGTCAACTTATTTTATTTCTGATACGTTATTAACTCCGTGAGAACCCGAGACTAAAGGTCTTTTCGCACCTTTGCAAAACACTTTTTTTTTTGAAAAAAATCTGAAAACCAAAAAAATCCCACGTCCTTAAATGACCAGAAAAAAATTCTCTACAAGGATTAGCTGTAACACATTGAAACCGATTTTGACTTTTGGAAATTCTATTTCAAATCGTCTGATAATTTGATAATACCTCATGATAACGCGCAGGTATAGTCTCAGTGCGTTCTAGATTACCGAATTGGCGAGCATCGAGAAGCTTGGACCACGTGCGCCTAAGGCTGCCCTGTAAATTTTATTTGTTCTGGGCAAATTAACAGTATTCATGTAGAAACTTCCGTTTTGAAAAATGCCGTAAAAAAGACATTTTTCAAACCCTATTATCATAAAATTGAAATAAAAGAAAAGCAGATACGCCAGGTTCAAGTGCATGACCTGAAAATGTGAAATTCATCACAAGAGCAAGAACTTTAAGTAAAGAAAGATCCATGGCTTCGAAAATTTTCTCTCACGCTATTGTGGTAATTAAGTAAGGAGAAATAAGAATGAGTCACAATACTTCAGTAGGCGATCTCTTTAAAATCCTGGTGCTACATTACATCAATAAAAATTTTTCTCCCTCATTGGGCCGCGGCTCAATAAGCGTGGGTGGCTCAAAAGCTACAATTGGCTTTTATTTGCGCGTTTTAAAATGGCACAATTGTAGGAATGAGACCAGAAATCTACAATTTATGTCAAAATTTGTCTAATTTCAATATAAAACATAGGAGGAGATAGTTTTACGATTTTAGCTTTGGTCATCTTGTGCCGCTTATGTGCGAAGGAGTGTATGCATACAAAAACAATTTGAGCTTTGTTTTTTACAAGATAAAGGATAGTTCTACAAGATGGTTAAACTGAGTATTGTCCTCAAAGCCCTGTTTGGCTAATTTTTAACGAGAAAATTCTATTCCAGCGACCATTACCCCCTTAAGGTGAAAGGATTTGACAGACTCGGTGAAACATAAATGTATGTGATTCGTTTTGACTTTTTTTGACAATACGGTATGAAAGATATGCTTAAAAGTGCATATCGATTTTAGGTACGTTCGATCAAAGGGAAGTGCACGTTGGATTTTTAATTCATATCATCAATATTGTCAGGTTGTCTGGATAAGGTTTGACTAATCAAATATACAAAAAGCACTTTATTTCACCCAAAATATTTGACACATTTTCGATTTTCTTTTCTTAAAAATGTGAATATTCATCAATAAAAATAGGCGTTCATGTTTTGCAATTGCAAAAGTTGTATTGGTAAACAATTAAATAAAGTTTCAAACTCCTCAATTATGAAACTCTTTAAAATTGGAAGTTCTAAAATTGACTTGTAGTTAAATACGCTCATAAAAACTTGGCACAGCATTTATGTACGTATAAAGCGTATTTTTAGTTTATACGTTGTATAAAATTAAAAAAATACGTTAATTTATTAAAAAAAAGCCCACTGCGATAGTACTGCATTGGTTATGTTTGGTTTTTTAAGAACTAATAGGCTTTTTTCAAATAAGAGTTTTTTTAAACGTCTAGCGATACAATGAATAACTAAATTTTACAAGTTATTGTTTGTTCGATAAACTTGTATAATTATTATTTTATACATAAAAGCACGCATAATAGGCTTTTATTAGTAGCTTAAAAATTAGTATTTCAAAAATGAATCTGTTAACCAAAATTCGGTCGATTTGGTTTTCGATATAATTAAATCAGATCGGTAGCATTCTCAAAAACTGTGCCGATCCCTGATTATAAGAGCCGAACAATGCAGTGTATGAACATCAATCACCTAGGCAAGGTCTACGACGTACGGCAATCTTGAAAAAAATTATACTAGGTACTAGTAGGCACCAGTATGCTCCGGTAATTTAAAAGAAACCACATTGTTATGTTTGGATTTCTTTTTTTAGTTTTTTCAGACTCTTCTCACGTATTCTAAAATAAAAAAATTTTCTACAGGGTGTAAGGTTTTTACCTTCTTTTTTCCAAACTGGTTACACTTGATTTCCGCCGTTTTGATTGGTTGTCAGAAGAGTTTTCTCAGATTCAACCAATCAAAACGGCGGAAATCAAGTGTAACCAGTTTGGAAAAAAGAAGGGAAAAACCTTACACCCTGTATATTTTCTTGAAAATACATAAAAAAATCATCTCCAATTAAAAATATAAAAATAAAATATTTTTTAAGTGTTTAAATTAGGTTAACATGATGAATCTAATGATGGCTGACTAATGTCACAGACAAAAAATAATTTGCATGTAATTTACGATTTTTTTAATCAAAACTTTAACCAAAAATTATAATTTTTTCATTTTTTTTAATCAAAACTCAAACCAAAAATTATAATTTTTTCATTTTTTTTCAATCTTTATGAAAAATTCAATGGTTCAAACATTCGACAGTTTTTATGGCAGATACATGTTATCTTTACATGACTTCAGTTATTTAATAATTTAATATAGTGTTTATCCTCATGCCTTTGAATCGGAAGATCTAAAGACTTTTACAATGAGGGGTTTATGCTATTTTAGACTTCATGGAGTTATAATTTCAAATTGCCATGAGGTCGTTTCTCGCTCCAAAATTACTAAGGAACATGATGAGCGGGCTTTAAACTTATCGTGTACCTTTTTTCGGCTTAAATCTCTAAGTAAAATCTCACATGTCATGCAGCTGGCTAAAATTGCTTTGGAAATAAGTTATTTTTAATTTTTTGGCGTCAATTTACCAAAACAAAAAGAGAACCGATCCAGGAAAGGGGCTTAAAAAGATTTCAAGTATAATTTGTAAAGGGGTCCAGAAGTCAACTTGATCAACTCTTTTATGACACGACTGAATTTCGGTAAACGACGAAATGTAATTTCTGTGCATATGCAGCAATTCTTGCTATCTTTAATGATCACAATTAATTTGAGCTCACGTCAGATACCATCCTCAATTGATATTTTTCAGAACAATATAAAAATATTGGAACCAGAAGTTTACGAAACTGGTAAAGTAAGCGATAGATGTGTGAGATACCTTGCTATCAAGCTTATTGCTGTACATGCGTTATTTGTACGAAATTTCATAGAAAACTCAGAGTCTTTAGCTTGTGCTGCGATGGAGCATCCAAAAGAGATTTGGCTCATGTGATTGGTGTTGTAATAATGTACGAGCTAGTATTTACCTGTATATGCTTGATTGGGATATATAGAACGAAAAACGAATCTGCTCTTAGCATTGCAGAATTGTTTTTTTTAGGAAAATCAGAAATTTTCACATAGATGAACACACATGGATCAGAACCTGCAAAATTCTCTCTTCCTTTATAGGTGACAATGCAAATGCAGCTGTGAAACTTAATCGAGATTTAATAACACTGTTTAATTCAGTCTTAAAGATTCCAAGATGTACGTTCTCATGTTTCCTTCATTACAAGCTGAATTCCGACCGAAAAATCTTTAAAAGTTTCAACAGCATGTGTATGACTATTTAACAACAAAATATGAACATGCTGGCCTCTCACTATTTGGCTGAGATCAAAAAATCAAAGTCAAAGAAATTTTCTGAATAGTTGAAAATAAACGAAAAAAAATTTTGTGTTGAGCCATCGAAGCAACCAATCCAATTTTTGATCGAGTTGTGATCCAGGTTCTACGTAATGAATAAAAATAGTTGTAAATTTGTTCTGCATTACGACGACATCCTTCGTTTGTTCCGAACTTATTACTCACGGTAGAAGAATTTGAATCATTGTTGTTGATTATGCAAAAAGATCAAATGTTTATCTATAAAAAACTGAGAACTGCGGCTATTTTGTTTCGGTCTTTCCAGTATACCTGGAAAAATATTTAAATGCTCTACGAAAAGCTGCCCCAAAAGAAGAACTTTTCCAGATATTGGATATTCGTGAACGAATTTTGAAGGATAACAGACAGAAATTAGTAAGTTTCTTCAAACTCATTTTACACAGACATAAAGACGTTTTTTCATACTGTGAAATATAAATTATTTATAAATTATTCGCGTTATTTAGAAACTGCAAAGAAGAAAGTAAAGACCCTATATGCTTTCAGTTCATTAATTGTACTTAATTAAGAAAAAAATATATTATCAAACTGATAAACTTAGTCCTTATTTTTCAAAATTTAAATATTTTCATAATTTTTAACTAACATTATAAAACATTTTAGCTTCAGCAATCATTTATTCACGATATTTGAACTCTCGACCAATGAGCTATTTTTTTTTTGTTATATTATTATTATATTATATTTATGGTATAGACTCATACTGTATATAAATGAAGTGAGTCATAAATTATCATGAAATTTCTGCAGCCATACTTATTTTTTCTGAGAAATTAAGGTATAATATGTGTTTCGGAAAAATTTGATAAAAATTTTCATTTTTTAATTCCAAAATTAATAATTTTTGGCAGTTAAAATGCGCATATATACATTTTGTCGTTGAGATTTGTCATGGTACACCGATGCAAAAACCGTTCGATATACGATGTTTGAGCTTCGACTTTTTCAAATATTAGTGTTGGTGTCGCTTTAAAAAAAAGCTACCTAAGCGTTTTTTGTGAATTCTCAGAAACAATATTTTTATTAATATTATTATTATTATCCAATATTTATTATTTATTTATTGTTATTTATTTATTTAATATATATTATTGATATTTATAAATATTTTATATTAATTTGTTCATTTCCAAACCATGAACCACTTTTGGAGAACTAAGTTAGACTTATTTTAATATTCTAAAAAAATTTCAAACTTTTTTCATCGAAAACGAAGCTGTTAGTCTTTTTTGAGTGAAATTTGTGCTAACTTATACTTTTGTGTCCATCTTTTGGTAAAAATAATTTTTTGTACCTAGGACTGCCCGTTGGAATATTATTTCTATTATATTTGAACAATTTTTTTTAAATTTTTAACTTTTTCAGAAGTAATTTTTTTCTAAATCACAGCTGCCACTTTTTTTGGGGTGAAATTTCGGCTTTCGTATATGTTTGGTACCATTTTTCAAAAAATATGCTTTTTTATCCTCAGGATCGTGCTTGGAAGAAAATTTCAATTTCTTCAAAAGTTGGTTTCTTATCGAAAACACAGCTGCCACTCTTTTTTTCGAATAAAATTTTGGCTCAAAGATTTTTTTGTGATTATTTTTCGTAAAATGTAATTTGTTTTACGAGCACCGCCGATGGAAATTTTTTTTCAAAATAAACCATTTTTTCAGATTTTCGACATGGCCAAAAGTGCCCTTAAAATGTAATTTTTGAAATTTTTTTTCATGCATATTTTTCTCTCCTCATTACCTCACTGATCTATATGAAAATGATAAAATATCGATAAGGCCGAGTTTTGCCATTCCCAACCTAGGTTAGCTTTACCTTCAATTAAATGGTCATTAGTGCAGAAAATGTGAAAGATGTCGGAAAAACATTGAAATAACCTCAAGCTGTTCTGAAACGATTTCACTTAAGCGAGTGTTTTTCCGGCCGAGGGTTTTTCTCTTTTGTAAAAAGTTCTCGGTGAAATTTTATATTGCCTACAAGTTCTCATCAAATTAACAAATTAGAATTAGCCTTACAAAGTACTCAAAAATAAGAAAACTAATATTTTTTTTCAAAATCAACTTTTTTTACGCCATATGATATGACTCATATAATATGACTCATATAATATGACTCATATAATATGACTCATATGATATGAGTCATATCCCTTTATTGCCCTTTGGTAAAGATTTACTGCGATATCGATTACGGGGCGCCCTGGTCGTTTTTTGCCATTTTTTCAGCCAACATTTTCATATAATTCGGCTTCTGAAAACGACTCATCCGATTAAGTTTTTTTTGATAGCTCACATTGAGCACAAATATCTATTGAAAAATAAATTAATCAGACCATTTTTTTTTCTGAGATTACAGAAATTTTTTAGTTCTCAGGTTTTGTTTAAAAATTGGAAACAATGGCCTGATTTAGACTATTTTTTCAATTTATTTTACTTCAAATATTTGTGCTCAGTTTGAGCTATCTAAGAACTCAATCGGATTAGTCGTTTTGAAAAAAACGAATTATATAAAAATTGTGGCTGAAAAAGTGGCAAAAAACGACCACTGATAAATATTTTATTAACATAGTGGTAAAGTAACGTAGTGGACCAAATCTTTACCAAAGGGCAATAAAAGGATATTGATGGACGATTACTGTAGAAATTTTATCGAATTCTAATGAACTATAAGATTCTAAAAAATTTCAATTTGGCAAATCTCAGATTTATCTTGAAGACGTTCATTTGATTTAAAGTAGGTCATTCTTGCGGCATGTTAAGATTAATCGGATTCATTTCATACGAACAAAATCAAAGATATGAAAATTGGTTCAAAAATCGAATTCGTTTTATAGTCATGAAAATTGGAATTTATGGCAAATGAACCATGAGAGTGGATAATCAACATGATTTTGTGGTCAACCACAACTGACCGCGGTTAACCGTGGTAAGAATAGTCGACTTTGATTTATTGTAATTTCATGAGTTAATCTGGGAAATAATATTTTTGAACGTTAAATTTTTATTAAACCATTAAATGACGAGACGATATAAATAAGAATGTAATGTTGGTAATTTCTGAGGCATTATTATTTAAAGTATGGCCGGGCCTAAGCCGCTATGGGACTAACGGTGAATCATCAATTTGACGTAATTTGGTCAAAAGCTTCCTTATAACAACTTTTTTTCATTTTTCGACATCGGTTCACAAGTTATTGTGACTCTAGACAAAAATATTACGGCCCGGACTTTCTTAATTGTCAAATTAGGGCAATGTGAAGTTCAAAAATAAGTTAGCTCCACATGAACAATTAATTACGCTTGGCAAATACCAGTTTTGTACTCATTTACTGTCTGACCAACTTTAACTCTTGGTGAGGGACCCAATGTTTTCTTGAAAATTTGACCAGATCTGTTCAGCATGTTTATTTTCAAAATTCCTTAGAACGTCGACCCGGGAACTTTTTTAAATTTCGACCCTGAAAAATCTAATCCCTGCCCTAGATATATTGCGATAGAAAGTTTGTAAAAAAATCTCGTTAAACATGCTGTTCACATTCAATTTAGTTTAGTAGTTTTACAGTTTTTAATCACGTAAAACATTAATAATGTGTTTAATGAAATTAATTTATTTGAACGTTTCGATTTTATTGATTAATCATTCTGAAAATAATGATGTTCTAAGTTCAAGTCAAACAATTCGTAAAGAGAATATTTTTGGAATACTTGCAATTTTTTTAATTCTTATTAGCATTATTTATGCAAAGTCGAGAAAAATGTCGAAATTATTAATTTTTCGGATTTTATATCAGATTATACTCAGACAAAAATTCTATATAAGTTATATGATATAACCGATGCGAAATTTTACTCCTAAGAAGTTCAAAATGACCAAAGTAATGACATATCCCAATTAAACCGGTCATAGGACTTGACCGGTAACAGTCTAGTTAGTACTAATGCTTTGATAGCCCTATTAATAATAGAGTCTAGTGTTACACTCGGACAAATGCGTTTATGACAATAAAGAAAGATTATTATATTTTTGGTAATTTATTACATGATTTCTCTAAAACGGGAAAAACATAATGAGCAACAAAACAGACTTGCTTGAGTATATTATCTTTATCAAAAAGGTTTAACAAATGAATTAATCCTCAAGTGTGCGATTCTTATTTGGCGCTAGAGAGTTGACCGGAAGGAAACAATGTGATCAGTTATACTGAGATCATACGTGGGCGCTAAAGAGAAAATGAAATGAAAATGAAGTATTAAGTGCATCTAGAATCTAGATTAATAAGGAAAGATAGTTATTCGGCTATAATTCAGAAAAATGCAAGTTTTCAGACATTTCTAGAATTCTAGAATTTTTATGAAGTTGAGCTCCCGGTTCAATAATTTTTTGTACCATAAATTTGATAATTAAATATCCCATATGAAATTTTGCCAACTTTGAGGTATTTCTCTGACTTAAAATTTTTTTTTTTTAAACCTTTTTATTTATATATATAAAAAACGGGGCGTAGCCCCGTTTTTTTATAGTTTATATAAAGAATTGATTCATTTTCTTATCTTTATTCTTATCTGAATTATTCTTAGTCTCACACAATTTTTTGGCTTCGTCAACTTTATTCGAGTCAAGATCTTAAGGTGGGCGCTAAAAAGTTAGCACCTTTTCGAGGGGTTTTTGAAACGAAAAAAGCGGAAGGCGAAAAAAAAAATTTAAATTATTTTTTAAGTGCCAAGAGCTCCGAAATTGATTTTTCAATATGTTTCTCGATATCAGCTTTGATTTCCTTAATTGTCATGGGTTGGGTCACCCTANTGGCAGAAGGCAAAAAAATATAAGAATTCGTTTTTAAAATACCCGGTTTCTCACTCGAAAAAATTTAATACTTAGACAACGAAAGCAATTAATTTTGAATCTTCATGTTAAAAATATATTTTTCAAATTAATAAACGTTTTGCGTGAGCATGTTTAAGTTTTCGAAACATAAGTTTTGGAAGTTTCAAGAATTAAAAAATTCGAAATATAGAATTTTCAAACTTTTGTGTGGGCAGATAAAAGTTTCCATACGGAAGTTTCCATAAGTTTCAATAAGGAAGATTTCTTTATGAACAATTTGAAAATACTGAAAATGTCTTCAAAATTTACGCCGACCTTTGTAGAGCTAAAGCTTTTTTCATTCGAATGCATCGACCTTCATCAAATGATCAAAAATACCATACAGAAATTTAAACAATATTTTGATTGAAATTCTGATTTTGAATAAAATGTTGAATTTTGAAAGAAACTTTAATTTCAAAAATTAATTTTCAATTATATTATAAAGTTTTCGATAATCTGATTTGTTTTTAATACATTTCAAAAAAAAATTAAAATGTAAATTTCATTTTTATAAAACCTGATAATATTTCGTTGAATTTACAGTTTTTCATTCATATTTTTAATTTTCTATTGAAATTTTGAATATTCTAGTGAAATTTTTAATTTTCTTATTTAATTTCACATTTTCGAAATCGATCAAATATTTTCGAATTAAATTTAAACTGCTTTAGATTATTTAGATCAAAAAATTAGATTAAGATTTTTCATTTCTTCGCAAAAATTACAATTTTTGCAATTTATTTACATTTTTCTGATAAAAATATATTGTAAGCTGTTTAATTTACAATTTTCATGCAGAGAGGCTGCATTTTCAAGCAAATTGAATTGTGTTGGTGAATTACCAATGGTGATGTTACATCACTGATGTACTTATTTTTTTTACTTCCAGATTTAGGAAATACTTCAAGTTTGAAAAAACAAATTAAAAGTAGTTTTTGAAATGTAAGATAGGCTCAAATGAAACCGTTTAACTTTCAAACTCTGACAACAGCCATTTTTAGTATTTTTTTTTTGAAAACTGGTCTTATATCAAGAATTGGGTAGGTTTTCAAGATATAAACGTGTATCAAACGGGCTTGTTACCAAAAACGATAGTCGGACCACAAAGAGGTGACAAAAATGTTCTGGGTGGCCCTTCTTATTTTCGATGTTAAGAATCTTGACTAGGGCTATATTTATCTCGCGTCCAAACGGCGGCTCGTTACGGCGCTCGAGCTCAAAAAACTTGGTCAGTTGGTAAAGCCTTAATTTTAAGGCTAACTGGACCAATTTTAGTGGCTTGAAAATTTATAATCTGAATAAATTGATAGATTAAATTTCTCTACACATTTTTTATGTAAATTACATTATGCCTGAAAATTGTTTCTGGGGAGTCCCCAGTGGGGACGAATCGAAAATATAAATTGTGTCAAATATTATCAATTTTTTATTGCTGATTTCTTTCAAATTTTTAGCTAAATTGTTAAAAAGTGCATAGTATAAAGGAGAAACGATTTAACCGAAAAATTTTGGTTTCAGATTTAAGCCAAGTTTTCCGAAAAAATTTAAAAATGTACTAAAAATGGCTGTTTTCAGGGTTGAAAAGTTAAACGGTTTTATTTGAGCTTATCTTAGTAAGATAATCTCATATTCCAAAACTACTTTTAAGGGCGCGGTCGCATACATGTACTTTTGTACTCTTATTATCAGAATACAAAACTTCTTGGAAACTTTTGAGAATAACCATATGGTAGATCTATTCTTGATCTTCTAGAATAATAAATCAGAATAATTTTTGGTCGACCCTGGTGACCACCATGCGGCGAGTTCTAGAGCACTTAACCGAATTTTCAAATTACTACTCCTCCTAGAGCTTGCATACGATCTCACTCAAACTTTGCATCAACCACGAAAACACTTATGGTTGTTATTTGATGAAGTTGATTTTTGAATTTTCATTTTGTTTTTTCTAGAACTGCGAAAAACCGCCTAATTTCAAGATTTTCGCTCTTTAAAGTTCTACTCCTCATAGGTTACATTTCAGAATTCAGTATCAATTTGAAAAAAGATGAAGAAATATGTTTTTGTTATTTTGATAAAGCCGAATTTTGAAATGTTTTGTTGAATTCTAAAAAATAGCATTTAAGTAAACCAGAAGTGAAATCTTGGAAAATGAAAGTCGTCGTATTTTCGATAATTTAAGTTTTTCTGGTCGAAAATTGGGTTTCAATGTTTTCCGAAGAAAATCACTCAGAAAAATTATCAAAAAATGAAAATTTCGAACTTTTTTTTCGATTTTTTTTTTATATAATAAGTTTATGCTTACTGAGTGTTCCCTAGCAATGTCGTGCTATTTTAACACCCAAAGTACCCTAAAAAGAGTGCGACCGCTACCTTCTTAATTTCTTTCTTTAAACTGGAAGTGTTTCTTTAACTGGAAGTAAAAACAATAAATGCATCACCATTGGTTATTCACCAACACAATTTTATTTGCTTGAAAATAAAGCCTCTATGCATGTAAATTGTATGAATTTTCCAAATTAAACAGTTTTCAAAATATTTTTATGAGAAAAATGTACATATTTTGAAAAAATTGAAGATGTAAAATTAATTAAGAAAATAAAACATTTCACTAGAAAATTGAAAATATGACTAGAAAACTGTTAACCAAACAAAATATTATCAGGTTTTATCAAAATGAAATTCA
>SCLH01001907.1:0-14166 GCA_004367855.1 Oikopleura vanhoeffeni | reverse complement strand
GTGTTTTGAATCAGAAAACATTTTTGACCAAAATCTCATCATTTTCAAAATGCTTGTAATTTTAACTAATTGAAAATTCCAAAAACTCAAAACTTTCCAATAATAGAGCAAACTGATTTCAAAAGGCTTCGCTAATAGTATTCTACTGATAATCAGCTAAAGCTAACGATCAAGCATAAACAAATTAAGTGACTAATTTTTTTCTCATACAATATTTTTTGTAGAAAAATATGTTTGTTATCACAAATAACCTATCAGAGTCTAGGCTTGAAAAAAAGCTTTTCCCGTTATCCACCATTTGTTGATTATGAGATTTCTATTTACAAGCAATTCTACTACACAACGATTTTTGGCCACTAAACGAAAATGAATATCGACAAAATATACAAAGGAATAAAAGTCTGGAAAAAGCGAAACTCATATATATATACGAAGAAAAATAAATCGAACAACTTTTTCGTGGGCAAACAGAAAATTACAAAAAAAAATTGGTAAAAAACCTTTTGTTTCCCTGATTATTATTTTTTTTATATCGCTAAAACCTTTTGTTTCCCTGATTTATTATTTTTTTTTATATCGCTAAAAAATTCTTATATTATGCATTAATTATATACTTATATTATGCATTATAATATGCTTATATTTCTTGTTAATCACAAAAATGAAAATTGACCGTAGTTTGGTCCAAAATTGTATAAAGAATCAAACCTCAAAAAATTATTTAATTCTGATGAGCAGTTTTCTGAGAAATGTACTAAGTGGACAAAAATTCAAATTTTTCAGGTTATCTACTGTATTTTAAGTGTTTTCAAAAAACTATACCGTAGTTATATTAGCTCAATTTATCGCAAAAAAAACTCGATCTAACAAGTACTTAAGGGGGTAGCGGTCGCATAAATGTACTTGTTACTCCAATTTATCAGAATACAAAACTGCTTGGAAACTTTTGAGAATAGCCATATGGTAGATCTATCCTCGATCTACAATAATAATTTTTTGGTCGACCCTGGGGACCACTATGCGGCGATTTCTAGAGCACCTAACCGAATTTTCAAATTACTACTCCTAGAGCTTGCATACGATCTCCACTCAAACTTGGCATCAACCACGGAAACACTTATGGTTGTTATTTGATGCAGCGGATTTTTGAATTTCCAACTGTTTTTTCTAGAACTGCGAAAACCGCCTAATTTCAAGATTTTCGCTCTTCAAAGTACTACTCCTCATAGGTTACATTTCAAAATGCAGTTATAAATTTTGAAAAAGATGGAGGAATATGTTTTTGTCAATTTCTGAAACCGAATTTTGAAAGGTTGAATTCTAGAAATCGCATTTTAGTAAACGGAAGTGAAATCCTGGAAAATGAAAGTCGTCGGATTTAGTCGAAAGTACCACCAAATTGAAGCTTGAGTTTCACTGATCAAAAAATCTGCTTACAGCTTTTTGATATTTTGAGTTTTTCGGGTCGAAAAGTGGGTTTCAATGTTTTCCAAAAAAAATTACTCAGAAAAATTCTGAAAAAAATGAAATTTCTAACTTTTGTTTTGATTTTTTTTCACTTTTTTTAATAATTTATGCTTTCTGAGTGTTCCCTAGCAATTTCGTGCTATTTTTTACACCAAAGTACCCTAAAAAGAGTGCGACCGCTACCCCTTAACGAGAAAAATATACCTTAAGTTTCAAGTTTGGCGCCCTCTGGTGGGAAAACCTACTTAACCCACACCTGCACGAGATGTCCTACCCCCCCCACCTGCACGAGAGTGTTTCAGAACACACATATAGACTATGTGACATAGATGGGGTGCGCAGCGGTCAAAATTCTAAGTTTTAAATTAAAATGATTTTCATCTTACAAAGTGTTCCGCCTACGCATTTTTTTTTGTCAAAATGACCAAAATTTTTTCGAAAATTTTATTTTTCAAAAAAAAATTTTTCAGAATATAGCAAATTTTTATGAGAGTACGATCCTTGCCACAAGAAAACTAAAAAATTGAACTGATTATCTCAAAAACCAAATTAGTGCTGGAAATGAGGGGTTTTGAAACTCACTTTCAGACCACTAGATGGCCAAAATTTTTTTGCTCGGAATCGTCTTTTTCGGTGGTGATTACCCCCAGATAGCAAATAAATGTTTATCAACAGTTTTATCTTGTTCCAGTACTGTTTTAACTGCATTTAACAAAAATTGCATCCAAATAATGCATTTCCGGTCTGATGAAAAATTTCTAGAACTCACCAAAATTCTAGAAATTAAAAATAAGGGAACTATCGGGGTCTGTTCCGATATTCGCCGGCCAAAATGACACTTCCCCCAAATATTTTTGGTCTCTGTGTTTTGAAACACGCTCGTGCAGGTGGGGGTTAAGAAAAGTCGCGAATCCATCACCAATCACTTTTTTTTCGTCGATTTAGTATAACCTCCAATTTTCAGGAACACTTTTTTCACAGACACTACCCCCTTAAGAATTGTCCTTACAATTTCAAAAAAAATATTTTTAAAGTTCAAAAAAACTTTTTCAATTTTTTTCACTTTTGAGATTTTGTCTCAACCAAATGTCTATAATTTTCAAACCAGAGAAGTTAGAAAAATAATTCCACGACCAAAAGATATACAGAAGATTTGTGAAAAACTTAAGCATTATCGAATTCATAAAATTTGCGTTTATTTCACTATGAGATTGAGCTCGCTAAATGACCACTCAGTGCCAATCGGCACTGTCTGAGTACCGGGTTAAAGGCCATGCTTTTATTTCTGTAATGTCTTTTGCTATTGAACAAGTTACCAAATACGTGATATTATGCTGAATAAATGCTTCAATAACTGCAACAGCCAACTAGATTTTATGCGGTAAATTGGTTAATTAATTCTATACAGAAAATTATCTTGCAGAATATAAATTCGCACTGCCTTACAATTATATCGAAAAATTTTTCCCTTTAAATTTTTCATAAATCGAAGTCACAATCAGGAACAAATTTCGAAATATAAGGACATCTCAGATTGTCCTGAAGGGTTTGGTGCTATATTGGCAATATGATATCGTCCTTATTGTTTAAAAATGCTCCAAAAATTTGGAGACCTTATTTTTGATCTACGGGCAAAATTTACAGGACAACATGTGATTTATAGATATTTTCCGGAAGACAGGTGTTTTATCAACTTTAAAATGTGTATGTTTTCTCGATCGAGTATTTTTTCTTCAAAAAGTTCTTAATATCTTACATTTTGTCCGCTTAGACAGATTTGGCTCTAAAACCACTAAAGGGCTTAAAATCCATTTGGACAGACTTCACAGTATTGAAGATCTTCATACTAACAAAATACTTATTTAATTTTCTCCCTGTGAGAATAATAGAGGACTGCAAAACTAAAAACATCATGTTTTTTGATCGATATATATATATATATTTATAATTTATTTCGACTAGCACCGATCCTTATTCACTATTTGCGCAGCTGAATTCACTACTGGCTGAATCGACTCTATACTGGACAATTTAGTATGGAATGTTGGACACAGAAGAACGCATATTTTTTGTGCCGAAAAAGCTTGTATACTTTGCATTGATTTTCTCAGTCATTTTGTGACCTCGAATTTACCCCGGTTTGACCTTCTGTGTCGTCTCTTTCTAGGAAATTGTTCATTTTGATAAATGGCCCTGGGGCAAAGTTAACGAGATTGTCCTCCTCTAAATCATCTTGCTTTTCTTTGCCCTTTTTGCCGGCCACAGGCGCAGGACGCGGTACTTTTCGCTTGATGCCGCAAATCGGACTCTGCTCATTTTTGGTGATTTTCATGTACTCAAATTTTGTCAAAGGTGTACAAATGTGAGTTTGAGCATCGGGTTTTTCGACGACCTCGAAATTATCCGTGCGAAAATACTCGACAGATTCTGGCGAAACATCCTTGATAATCCGAACTTTTGCCCGAAATTTACATGTTCTATTGGAACATCGTTGAACGCATTCTTTGTGTTGTTGGTTATATCGCTCTTTACAGGTTGGATAGTAAAATTCTCCAATTTTTAAAATTAAAGAAGTCCCGTTGCTAGATTTTCGGACGAGGGCAAGTAGAGGCTTTTGAAGGGTTCCAGAACTATCCTCACTAACGGGCTTTTTTTCTTTCCAATTTTGGTGTTTTAATAAATGGAAGTGCTCATCTTTTCAAAGATCATTATTTGAAATTAAAATATTGTAATTCAAATTTGTAATCACTCTGAGCTTGATTACTAACAAAAAGTGGACAGCGGTTGTTTGCTGACCAATAATTGTTTTTAACCTCCTCACACCCAGAAACGAGAACTTCGCCTCAAGGATAGAATTAACTGAATAACACGTAACATTTTAAATTTCGAAGTTTGTAAACTAGATAACTGCGAGAGAAAAGAGAGGTTCACTCATCTTGTATTTCTTAAAAAACCATACATTTATAATGACATATAAGTTACAAATTTACAAGTGAAACTCTAGCTATTTATAGCTAGTCTCAGATTTGAAATATGATATCTCGATCACTTACAAAACAATTATTCATATCGCCGCGCGTCAAAATATATGCAGTGAAATGTGAAAAATATTGCTAATCAGCTGAAAACTCAAAATAAGTACCACCTTATGTTCTACATTTGATCGATTTGTCTTTGTCCGCTTTATTTGGGTTAAATTGCCGTTCAATTTTTTCGAAAAATAATTTTTTGAAAAATTTTTTTTTTTCATTATTTGAGTTTCATAATCAGGAAAAAATAACTTTTGGCTAATCGTATAAAATTTTCAACAATATTTTTGGAAATAAAATTGCAAACTCTATGACCTNAATTTCGAAGTTTGTGAACTAGATAACTGCGAGAGAAAAGAGAGGTTCACTCACCTTGTATTTCTTGAAAAACCATACATTTTTCACAATAAAATATAAGTTACAAATTTAGAAGTGAAACTTTAGCTATTTATAGCTGGTCTTAGATTTGAATTGTGATATCTTGATCGCTTAAAAAACAATTATTCATATCGCTGCGCGTCAAAATATATGCAGCAAAATGTGAAAAAAATTGCTTATCAGCTGATAGCTCAAAACCAGTACCACCTTATGTACTACACTTGGTCGATTTGTATTTTTCGGCTTTATTTGGGTTAAATTGCCGTTCAATTTTTTCGAAAAATAATTTTTTGAAAAATTTTTTTTTCATTATTTTGAGTTCCATTAAAATCACTTGTGAAGAAATTATTCTTCGTATCGAGACTGCAGAAAAAATAAACTTTTATCAAAATATTCCTCAAATCCTTTCCTAAAAACTAGTTTCCTCAGAATTTTTATATTATGTATCGTTTTTACACAATTAATTTTTTTAGAAATTTTGACGAAAATCCTAAAAAAATGTAGGATAAAATAACTTTCGAACGGATAATCGTATAAAACTTCAAACAATATTTTTGAAAATAAAATTGCAAATTCTATGACATATTTGAATTGGAGGTCTGTGACGATGTTGTTTTGGCGCAGTTTTGGCTCCCGAAAATTTTTTCGCCTTCACATAGTCAAAGGGTGTAAGGGGATTAACCATTTCTATTGTTCTTAACGGTAGTTAATTTGAAAGGTGAATAAGACCGTTTTTTAAAATTGCAAACTTCAAAATTACGTTTCCAAGTTCACATTTTATGTTTGAAGTTTGAATTAATTTTGGTGAAGAAACTCAACTTGTTATAGCCCGAACCAATGTGATATGTTATAAACTGACTATTTATTATGGTGACCATAGTATGATCAAACTATGCGTCTAATTAGCNGTTTTCATGAAATGCATGCACCAAAAAGTTAATTTTTATGGGATAACCTGTTCTAGAATATCGGATTTAATTGCAAAACATTTAATCAAAATTCTAGACATAGGATAGTCTCAAATTACAAAAAAATGAACTCACAACAAAAAGTTACACCAGATGAATGTAATTATGGCGTGCAGTAAATCAGCATAAAATAGTAAAGTAATTGCGAGAATTCTAGAAAAAATTAATTCTAATTCAAGTAGACAATAATTTCACTTAAGGGGGTTCTATAGGCCAGCCTATATCTTTTGTACTGAAATTAATTTTGACTGGATTTTAGAATTTTTTGATCTCCACGTAGATTGTTTAATTTATAAAGAAATAAAAATTTGAAAAATTTAACATTCTGGAATTTTTTCATAAAATTGAAACAAGCTTATTTTGAGTATATAGGTTCTATAGGCAAGTCGTATCTTTGAACTAAAAGAGCTAGAGGCTCGATTTTATGATTTTTGAACTCAACGTGGCTTTTTTAGTTCATATAAACTCAAAAAAATCGTAAAAAAATTACAATTTTTTTCGGAAAAAATATTAAAAATTTTTTCTGAGTGTCGAAAATAAAAAATCTTTCTGCTCTAGCGCTCGAACGGTTAAATTTGGTTTATAATACCGTTTCAAAAAACATTCAACTTACGAAATCGTTTGGTCTTAAAAAAAAAACTGATTGGACAAATGGATGTCAAAATAAATTTTCAATCGTACTCCTGGGAGTAAAAAATGAATCGTAAAATCAGGCAAACAGTTTTTTAACAATTATTAGAAAACTATAGTGCACGGAAAAATAGTTTGCCATGCTAGCATGAAAAAAAATACAACTTTCCGTGGCCAAAATAGCAAAAAACAGTCCTTTTCGCCAGCTTTGATACCTTTTTAAGTGAGAAAATTAAAAAAAGGGCAAAACAGTTTTTTCCGCCTTTGAATTCGCAGATAATGTCAAATTTTGAAACATTTCCTAAATAGGACGAAAAAAACAATACAGCTTTCTCAGAAATTTTTTGCTCCTGGTTAACCTCATTTACCGGTTGGTTCAACATGCTATCTCCAAATATGATTCAAAACGTCATCCAGAGATTCGAACTAACTATCAGAATGTTTTATTCACTTCCTATGTCTATGCCGAGAGAAATAAGCAATTTCAAAAAGTCCATTTTGCCTATAGAACCCCCTTAAGTGAGTTCACTAAGAGAATTTATCAGAAAAAGAGATAAAAATTCACATGTACCCATTCGTGAGGTATTCAAAGCGTTTGTATAAATAACATTTTGCCTATATTAACTATAGTCATAAATTTTCAAAAAAAATTTCAGGCGAATTAAGATGAATTTTTAAAAAATAATAGAATACAATTGTAGAGAATTTTTTCTGAAAATAATATCGGCATTATATAATTTTCTGATACGTGGATATATATGACGTCAGAAAAACTGAAGAGAAATAGCAGCAATTAGGTTTTATGGATTAAGGGTTGGTTTTTAAATATTTTGTAGAAATTAATCAATTTATACTTTTCAAGGTTACGAACTACAATATACAATTGAAAAAATACATGCCATCAATCTCACAAAATATATTTGAGTTTTAAAAGTGCCTATTTTCCCAAGCTCATTGCTGGAAGCACCCACAATCCCCTTAAAATTTCATAAAAATATTTTTCGGCTTTCATGAAATTTCCGAGCTAAATTCATATGAATTTATAATTTACCCATCCTATCTGGTATCATAAATGTACCTCATCTGGTATCATTCTGAAAGATAAAATTTGAATTAAGCCAAATTAATCTGATTGTGGTTTTCGGCTATAAGAAAAGCTGAGAGTTTACCCAAGTTTTCAAAAATGCTCAAAAAAATTCTAAATTTACGGTGAGCTCATAACATAAAGTCAAACTTTTTTGAAGCCATTTTTCAATAATAAACGTTTTTGACGATTAAAAATTTTTGAAGACCTATTTAATCAAAATTTCAAAAGCCGGTTGTTTATAAATACGTTTCCGGAAACAGGGTGCTTTACAAATAATATATAATATTGTCCCGAAACAGGTAATTTATATTTTTTCCCGAAAAATATGAAGACTTTTTCGAAAAACAGGTGTTTCATAAATAATTTTTTAAGCCTTAAATTCCAAATGACCTTGACCTGAAGTTGACATTGCTCTATTTTGTGAAGATTCGTGAGGTTGATTTTCCGTATTTTGATTATTTTGTCAAAATCATTTTCATTTCTTGGCATATTCTCTCGTGATTAACCAACGTCGTCTGATCCGAAAACTGCCGCACACATGTCGACAGCTAAACGGTTGATTGTGTCGGGCTTAAATAATAAAATAAATTCAGGGCACTCGGGATAATTTTTGAAAGATATATTTATCGACCAGTTTAAGGGGTGGTCATGTCTGATTTGATTTTGCCAGAGCTATTTCAGGAAAATTGAATCTTGAGCAATAATTCCAAAAATGCAATTGTAGATCTATCTTAACTCTTCTGCGAAAAAAGCTACAATCACAAATCATTTTGACCTTAACAATGGGTACAGTATCGTAACAAGGTGGACATTTTCCAAACTGCAAAGTCTATCTCCTCCCAGACGGTATTAATCAAATTGAGCTCAAACTTTCACAGATAACGTAACGGTAGTGTCAAACTTTAATCACAAGCTTTTTTTGATCCGGTGACTGAACAATTCTAGAACGCCAAATAACCGACGATTTTTCACAATTTCAGACTTCAAAATCTACTCCTCCGAGGATATATTTGCAAAATGGCTCAAATTTTTATCAAGTACTCCTCAAACATATGTAAGGAGAAAATCACAAGCTTTTTTGCAATGGAACAGCTAAAACTCGAAATATGATTTTTTTTGGTCATTTTCGAAAAAAATTCCGAAAAAAAAAGTGCTTCGATTTTTTCGAAAGTAGGCTCCAAAAGAAAGTCAGTGAAACACTGATGAGAAAAGTTGGCTTACGTCAAGACGATATTTTGAAGTTTGAGTGTTAAATTCGAGCAACTTATTTTTTAACTTCATCTTTTTAAAAAAGCGAAATTTTCGAAAAAAAAAAATTTTGATGATTTGTTTCTTAGTAACAACTTAATTATTCCCCCTAATCAATTTGGGACATTTTTAAGCGCCTTTTATTAAATCAGACATGACCACCCTTAACTGTGGTATTAAAAAATTGTATTGTGACTTTCTGTTCAAGGCGTGGTGGAAATGAATTTTGAGAATACCCCCCAGGTTTTCTTTAAAACTTGAAAACTTCCTTGGGGCCAATTTTACGAATTTTTTGTCAAGGAAGCAGACCGAATGTGACGAAAAAGACCTATTTGAACGTTTCTCTACAGAAAGGCCTGGGATTGTGATTTTAGGCACATTAGCAAGCGCTTGCGGTGAAGATTTTTTGAACCTGGAAGAACGATTTTTGAGTTTCATCACATTGACTGTCGACGGACTAAAATTGCGCGAAATCGCAAATTTGAGCCATAAAATGATCTGCTGAAACCATATTGGCAACTATCGTCTGATTTTGGACCACAAAACGGACGCCAAAACACTAATTATCGATGAAAAATTGATGTACTTGTGTATTCAAAATCAGACCATAGTTTGCTGATATGGTTTTCAGTAAATCACAAGAAACCTTTTGGTTGCATAAACATTTTATATTTTGCACTTAAAAGCTAAAAAAAAAAAAATCTATTTCGCGCACGTTTAGCTCAGTTGGCAGCCAATGATGATAATCAGAGACATTCAACAACCAAGTTCGAAATGAAGTTTTTAAGATTATTCTTATCGCAAAACTGTGGCCATACGAAACAAACCCCCCTCCGTAAATTTTCAGTTGAATAATTTTTTTTGAAAGGGTGATTCTGAAATTGAATGATCTAGGTTAATACTTCAAAAAAATCCCATTTCCACCAACATATTTTTTAGTTGAGATTTTGGTTGGAAAATCAATGTTAAGGGGCTTCTGCATGTCAATTACATGCACAAATAAAGTTTTTTTTAAATAATTTAATAAAATATCATGTATGGGTAAATCGGGTCTCGACAAACTCATTATGACTTATAAAAAATCTTTATATCTGACGTTACAAGTCTATTTTTGAGTTTCATCCAAAATTCGCCGTCTTAAAGAAATATTAATATAAAAATATCATAAAATGACAAAAAATGACATTCTCTGTGAACCACCGATACTGAAAAAGTATATTTTAAAAGCGTGATCCCCTTTATTGAAGGAAATCCCGGCCTTTTATTACTTTGTTAGTAATTAACACCGCTTAACTTTTTCATCACTATAGCCGTGCGCGCAGCTATCTGCCTGACTAAAAAGACAATGAAACACAAATTCCATTTTCATAGGCGTGTTGTCTCGAGATATATTAATATATAAAGTCTTCAATAAAAATTGTATTTTTCTTGACGTCTCTTCCGGTTTAAATTCCATAATCATAAAGTGAGAAATAATGCAGTTTAAATTATGAGGAAACTTTTTGTTTGCGAGACCAGATGTACTAATTTAGCGCAAATATTTTCACAGTTTTTGCAGCGTAAGAAATCGAGCCTGCAGGTGCGCATAACTAACGTTTGTTACATTTTATTCGCTTAATAGTTCCGGTTTAATAAAAATTATTTTTCATAAAATACATCCCTAATTGTTTATCCCGGGCAAAAGAGGTGTCATTACACGCCCGCAAAGTAGTCGGATGCCGTTAAATCCTAGCATTGCGAAGGCCAAATTGGATAGCCGCGGAACAAACATATAGGGCCGACGTTATATAAGAGAAGATTTCAATGTTTACGAAATTCAATTTTTTTTTCATTTTTACGAATCACCTGAACGTCACAACTCTTATCCTGCCCAAAATTTGGTCGGCTGTTATGTTTCCGTGTTAATTTGGAAAGTTCACAAGCTTATTTGTATATTACCTGCTCGAAGTTTTTTAGCTGCTGGGCAACAATTTGCATTTTTAACTCGTTTTCCGTAATACGCTTAACGAATTTGTTACTAATTTTTAAAAACAATCACAATTTACTGAAAAGTGTTACAGAAAGCAATAATTTTAATTTCATTATTACGTTTGAATCTTTTTTAATCCACAAAGTTACAAACTGTTAAAGTGGTTACAAATCCTCAGCAATTTACATTCAGAAACCCCCTTTAATGAGTTTTTTAATACTTAGTAAGTAAATGAAAGCATCGCATTTTTAGATGTGGTTTCTGCACAGTTTGTTGTACTTGAGCTACGGACCGGTTTACTTCAAATTACTGGCCATTATCCAGCATTTTTAAATATAATTTTCACATAAAATCAGTTCTGACATGCTTTGAATTGGCGTCTTTTTTTAAAGCCGCCATTGTACGATTGTCAATAAGCAATGTTTCAAAGGTAAATAGTAATTCGTATATCATACTTATTTCGTAATCATACTACGTGTCCCGAGAAAATTTGAGGTCCCGTAAGACCTAAAAGAAATCGCGTGATTGATTGGTCAATAAAACAAGAGTCAATGCGTATTGCACCAATCACATCACACGATCTTTTAGGTTTGACGTCAAAGTTCAACGAGACAACGCTAAGTATTCCATCTAATATACGACAACTTTTTTCTAGAAAATTTGTCGGCCAATTTTTTCAGCTGCCCAAATTTCAATATGGAAAAATAAAAATCCGATTTTCGACGACTTACAGTTACCGCCCCTGTAAATGTCCATTTACCATAAGATCCGCAACTCAAAAATTTCAATCCTGTTAAACACTAAGTCCAATAGTCTTCAAATAACTATTATGAATATTACCTATAAAATGCGCATCTAGCCTGGTTTATGTTTTGAACAGCAGAGGACAACCATTGGCAAACAAATGCGTATTCATATACTATTTCTTGCATGTGCTCCCATTTAGAGGAGGTTACAATCTGGTGTTTTTGGATTTGGGAGTTGAAAATAAAAACGCACATCAGGAAGAAGATCAGTCACAAATCAATAAAATATTGGTTTATAAGGACACGTTGCCTGCTCATAGTTATTTAACAAACATTCGACCTAAAACTTATCAATCTTATTTTTTATACTGGCGTCCAAATAAAACATTTCGGTTAAAATTGAACTCTATACTAATGAATAGAGAATATTGTAGCCTCCCGGCGGGACCTGCCTAACCTCACACTTATTCGGATCATATCGAAATTGCGTCTTTTGATATTCGATAATTTTTATAATTTTGAATGAAAAATGAACCATTTAATTAATATTGATAATGAATCATTTTATAATTCGAACTCTGGTCCTAGGTGGAATAATATAATAAAAATATTTGATAATTATTATTTACTTCCACTGCGTGTTTTCCCCGCCTACGCACATTGTTATAGCTTAATAAAAGCAACTTTAAAACGTCCCCCGAGTCTCAAAACGTTTACAAACCCCATTTTTAGGTTCTTAATACTGATCATGGCGAGTTAACTAGCAAAAATTCCTTCTTCATTAGCTATAAGGACCATGTTTGATTTGGCTGTTTTCATCTACCAGAAGGGCCATTTTTTGGCCTACAACAGAAATGCTTAACGAAAAAATAACGCCAAGAGAATCTAAAAAATATAATACCGCTACAATTTTTAAGTTGTGTTTCGAAAATTGCCATTTGGGCCGTTGTAAACTGAAATGTTTTTCAAAATTCTATAGTTTTGACAATAATATCGGCCGTTTTGTCATTAAAGAGAAAAATCGACAGTAAATCCAAAATTATAGTTGAATCTTAACACTAAAAAATTGGCTTCAGTTCTGGGCGAAATAACAAAATTTCGTGTCCAACAGGCCAGTGGGCATATATAAGTATTTTGTAGATTTAATTTATAAAATTGTCCCTACTCTAATAGTTCACTTTGGTTTTTAAATATACCTGAGTTTTGTTGTTTCCTTTTTGCGGTAACCTATCTTTTCTTTTATGTCCCAATTCAAACTGAGTTTATTTTTTCATGACCCTTGAATAATTAGGAACTGAGTTCGACCAACATTCGTTCTAAATCTGACTTTGACCACTTTCTTGGTAATGTGCCCGGTCGGTGTCTTTTTTCAGAATTGGTAATCTGAGTCACTTTCATCAACCTGTACGAGTTTTACATGCTCAGTAATGCTGGATTAATTAGGGTTGAAGGCGAAATTTTTATCTGTCACTTTTGAAAAACAATCCTTCATATTTTCTGAGATTTTTTCTCCTCGATTCAAGCCAAAACTTTTCCGTATTGTACATCTAAATGAATTGTATACATCTGTAATCTAAGACCTGAATCCTCCGGTCCTTTAGATTCACGATCGAGTTGAACTAATAAGTACATGTATGTTGAAATAAGATCCTTGGCCCAATAAGGGCGTTTAGAAAAAGGGTCACACCGCGAACGTGAATCTGAAGGCCGGATATCCCCGTATTAGATATGCCGAATTTGAAATGAAATTTAGGTTTATTCGGGAAAATGAAGGCCCTTTCCCGATAAAATAATTATTTTTTGTTTTTTTTTAGGAGATTCGCTTCCAAAACATGAAATCGCTTCCGTAATTAAGTTTTTTTGAAAAATAATCAAAATTAACCAACCTACCGCACGTGCAAGTTCAACCAAAGTATTCGATTTTAAGTTACCTCCAGAAAACATAAAAAATACAACGCATGTACCATAATCGAAAATCCTCCAATACTGCGCTTTAACACCAGTAGGCGTAATTGACCGATGAAACAGCGGGATTCCTTGATTAAGTAGACAACCATCGAGTATCTCTGATTGGACATCTGGCTCCAATAGTTAACGCCTACTGTGTAAAAGGCGCAAGGAAGGATTTTCGATCATGACGTTATTTCGCGTTTTGAAGGGACTCTCCAAAAAACATCTTGTGACGGCCTCATGTTTCGATATTTTAAAAAATCTTAAGGGGTTTCAGTTGTTGAAAGTTTTTTCAATTATCATATGGTTTAACCACCGGTCAATGACAAACCAACGATATTATTTGTTTTTCCAATTTATATCATTCCTAAATTTTTCTACAATTTTAGAAAGATTTATTTAATTAGTGCAACGGTTTCGCTTTCGCATCATCAGGCTAAATGTTTAAGAATACAAAAGTTATTTAGAAAGATGTTAAATATAATTTGGGTGTCAATTATCGTTTCTTTTGATCCCAAAAAAAAAATCGTAACAATTTATACGAAAAATTATCGTAAAATTCAGAAATTAAAAATAATTTTGAAAAATTGTTACGATTATCGTCGAATAATCAAAATATTTTACCAGCTTGAATACCTAAGAAAGAAATATCAATCGAAATATTCAATGTCCTTTTAAAACTATAAAAAACACA
>SCLH01001906.1:293003-323960 GCA_004367855.1 Oikopleura vanhoeffeni | reverse complement strand
CAGAACCAACCTTCGCGGTAATTTAAAATTTAACAGTAATCTGATACACTCCCACCTACGCCGACACCTACGCTTTTAAAAAGCTTATAAAAAAGACACGCAGTTCGTACCTACCCCTACAATTTTCATCATTTTTTTGTGTGAGGCTCCGGAGAAGCCTAACAAATAACGCAAAATTGCTTTTGTTTTCAAATTTTGCTTTCGGCGGCCAAAAAGACGAAAACAAAAATTATTGATTTATTTATGATTAAAATTGAGTGCGTTAATTTGTTTTCTTTTGACGCTACCGAGTTAAAAATGGGGGTGGACATTTTTGCTTGCACTTTTTTTTTTTACAAAATCGTGCATTATGCACGATTTTGCAAGCGTGTGAAATTAAGGGGGTTTGGGCGGTAATTAAGGGGGTTTGGTCGCTAATTAAGGAGTGGTCCCTAATTAAGGGGGGTTTGGTCCCTAATTAAGGGGGTTTGGTCCCTAATTAAGGGGGAGTGGTCCCTAATGAAGGGGGTTTGGTCCCTAATTAAGGGGGTTTGGTCCGTAATTTAGGGGGTTCCGGCCCTGACCCTCAAAAATTTAAAGTTCAATTTTATCTTTTCTTTGATATGTAAAATGACCTTCAAAAATATCACTAGAAAAATTGACAGTTTTTGGTGTCAAAATTCACTACTATGACCTTTACGTTCTAGAGAAACTTGCAATCGGCTTATAAACCTCGTTTTGGTCATTTTGGTGTCATATTACATTTCAAAACTTATATTTTTTCACAAATTCGAATTCGTAGAGAAATTATCTTCCATTTGATATGTAAGATGACCGCAAATGAATCATTTATGTAATTTGACCCCAAATAGAGTCATATTTTCAAAATTTTGACCCTCCAAAAATAATCGCTAAGAAATTTAAGAGTTTTTGGTGCCAAAAGTCATTCTTTGACCCTACCGTTCTTCACAAACTTACAATCGGCAATAATCCTTGTTTTGGTCATTTAGGGGTCAATATTACATTCAAAAAAAAATCACAGATTCGAATTCGTAGTGAAATTATCTTTCATTTGATATGTAACATGACCCAAATGAGGCATTTTGTAATTTGACCCCAAATGGGTCATATTTCAAAATTTGACCCGGAAAATATTCGCCGGAAAATTTCAAGTCTGCTCATATTAAAATCAAGTTCGTAAGTCCTATAGTTTTCTGGAAACCGATAATTCTTTGTTTAAACCGGTTATTACCGGTAACCGATTATGGGTACTGGTCCAAACTTTAGTTATTTAGTTAGTTTCAAATACCAGCTCTCGAATGAGCTATCATACAACTTCATGCTATGTCTAGTTTTTCAATCTATTCAATGCAAAAAAGGTGCCACTAAAAAAAACGACGTCTTATTTATGATTCAAATTGAAAGTTCGCTAATTTGTTTTCTTTTGACGCTACCGAGTTAAATATGCACCAAAATCCTTAAAAGTGTTTGTATTTACGGAAAAAATTATTTTGAAGCATTTTTTTCTGGTTTCTAAATTTTAGGCTCAAAATGAAAAGTTGACATGCCCCCAAGAGACGCCGAATCAAAATTTCGAAAAAAACTCTCTAATGCATTGTAAAACAAGTCCTGTGCTTTCATGCAGTATGAATCGAAACTATATCGTCTCAAACTGGTGGAAGGAGATATCTTTTGCCTGAGCCTCCCAAACTGATCATTTCAAATTTTTAGTTTTTTGCGTTTTTGGTCCGCCGAAAGCAAAATTTTAAAACAAAAGCAATTTTGCATTATTTGTTAGGCTTCTCCGGAGCCTCACACAAAAAATAATGAAAATTGAAGGAGTAGGTACGAACTGCGTGTCTTTTTAAGAAGCTCTTTTAAAAGCGTAGGTGTTGGCGTAGGTGGGATTGTATCAGATTACTGTTAAGTTCAAAATTACCGCGAAGGTTGGTTCTGTTAGTTACAAATGTTTTTTGGAATATCACCTTTGCTAGTTTTGGCGGAAATGACCTTGGAAGAGGCTCAAATCAGCGACACCCACTCCCTTAAGGCCTCGGTGCATTTTGACAGATACGGATATCCGCGGATATGGGCTCTTGATGAAAAACTTTTTACTGTGTTTGAAATTTTGAGTTCGAATTAACTTTCCGAATTCGGACAAATTATGAGAAATTTTTGGAAAAAGTTCCGAACAATATCAAAAAAATGCCTTATTTTGTGTTCAAAATATTTTTTGCATTATTTGTTTCAAATCAACGAAAAAAACTCTTCAAATATGGCTACTTTAACTTTTCGCGTAAGTGACCACATTATTTTATATGCTATTTTAAAAATCATATGACACTTTTTTGAAATTTTGGTCGAAACTTTTTGGAAATATTTTGAAAATTTTCCTCATTTCTGGTTCAAAACGTTTTTGTTTCTTCGCTCTTGTTATACTCTGAATCATACTTTTTTGAATGAAAATTACGGTTTGCGCGAAATATACTTTAGCCTCTTTAATCAAAGTAAAAATAATCGATCTGAAAAAAACAGATTATACAACGGAGCTCAGAAGTGGCAACTTATGTTTGCAATACTTTTTATTCGAATATTATGAAGTAGCAAAAAGTTTCCCATGAAGACAAAAAAAAATTGAAAAAGTGCAAATCTGCCAAAATGCACCGAGGCCCTTAGCTTTTTTTAGTTTCCCGTTGAATGCCAAAAAACCGTTTTGTGATATCTCATACGGTTCGTCTGTGGTGGCACAGTCAAATCTGTTCGCATCTAAAAAAACTACTAAAGCTTTTAAATATCGAAAATGTTAAATCGAACTCTACAACTTCAAATTTGTTTGGAACCTAAACATTCAAACTAATTTTCATTGATTAGTTATAATTTATAACCTCTTTTCAATTATTTGGAGCCCCGATTTAAAATGTCAAAAACTATTGAGTACCGCTTTAATATCAATATTGATACTGTGGTGTGCATCTATTAGGACAAATCTATATGAACGAGAGAGAACAATATTCTTTATCAAATTTCACGGTGAAGTGCAAAATAAAGTCATGATTTTTCGGCGAAATTAAATTTTTATTATGATAAATGGCTTCCAAACAATTCAAAATTTTGGTCATTTTTAAAATAAGGATCATATGGTACTAAAAACCTAACGACAATATGGCATAAAACATTAAGGACAATATGGCACTATGTCAGCTGTGCTTAAAGACAAAACCACAGTAACAAAATTGCTTTTAAACTAAAGCTTTGACTGACTCGTATTATAGGTCCCGTACCAGATACAGAAAAACTCATGGAAGAATGGCCTCATGAAATTCAGAGCATTTACGAGGTTTTGCGCTCCCCGACGGCCCACTTGATCTTGTCATCGACTGTGCTTGTGGCTTACTTGACATTCCCTTGACTAATAGAGTACATGCATTGCACCAACTTCTCACTCTATATCAAGCTATTAATGCAACATCATAGCTTGGAAAATCGTATTTTATCACAGTTAAATTTTTGGCGATCGGTAATTCACTGAAAAAAAATATTCAATTCTGATCTTCAGCTTTTCAAGAAAAGCAGACGATAAAATTTTCATAAAACCAAATCAATTGCGGAAATTTAATACAATTTTATTTTTCAGGCGGTCGTGGGTGTAAAATGGATATGTAAGTGCAAAAATGAGGATATCTGGAAACAAAAAATTGAAATTATTTAAAATTTTGGCTTGAAACTAGCCCCAATTTGGTATAGATTCTTGTATTACTTCGAACCATGAAAGTATATATAAATTAACAACGTTTAACACCCACAGCCTCGTTACGTATATTTTTTTTTATAAATTCGGACTGATATTTGAATTTTTCGTTGAATTTCTGTAAACCTTTATTTTTTCTTCAAAATTTGATTTTTAAGATGCCTATAGGTGCCCTCAGAGTAAAGAAGCGGAGACTAGAACGAGTACACCAACCTTCATTTTTCGTACACAAAAATTACAGAAATTATTGTGTTTTCGCTTGTTCCACTCAATCGGCTGTATTTTTCTGTTTGTCTGTTTGCTAGAGCAAATCGAAACTGACATCACCCTACGTGTTTCGAAATTCCCAAGGCATCGAAAAAAAAATTATTAGCATTTTTCGAAGACCAACACAGATAGTTTAAAAACATCTGAGGCCACTGTATAACAACGTTTCTATTCAAGACTTGGAAATTTACTCGCTGCAAACCCTAACAATTACACGTTGTTAAGGCCTTCAAATTCATATTTTAAAGTTTATGTCTACAAGATAATTTAGAAATCTTTCGATGAAAAACAAGTTAAATCCCAAAATTAATCAATTATATGTAGTTCGGTGGTAAGACCATTGATTAGTTCAGCATTATTCTGCTGTAGTTCATGCGGCGAGAGAAAGTTCACCAAAAGTTGAAAATGCATTTCTGGTCGAAAATGAATCCAAATCTTTTTCCAAATTTTGTTCTGAACTCATTTTATTTTAATCAAAATTTGAAGACATTGCACGTGCATTTTTTTATTTTTATAAATTCATTATTTTTGTAATTCATGTCAGTTAAGCAATTTATATTTTCCAAATACCTGTTAAAAGAAGCTGGCTTGATCCCGATTTTGGCATTTTCGTTTTTGTCTGTTTACGCAATGACTCTCCAATTAATTTTTTTCAATAATAGTTATTTTTAATTGGAATATCGATCAGTTGAACTCAACCTCTTTAACTCCCGAGACTCATAATTCGGCATTAATTATTCAAGCATTTAGTAGTTTGGTTTTCAGTTACAGAAATTCTACGAAATTATTACTCGAAACAAAAAGCCAGCTTCTTAGAGTAAAACTTGTATTATGTATATTGAGAAAATTTTGAAAACCACGCTGAATTCCACTGATTTGGTAATTACAGAAGGATAAGAATATAAATATGTCTGAATAAAAACATGAAAAAAGGTTTTTATACCAGAATTATCAATGATTAAAAAAATCTTAGAAAGCTTTTGTTCATTTTTGAAAATCTGAAATAAACTTGAGTTACTGAAGTAAATACAGAAAACCAAATACATGTTATACATATATGGTGAATCATAAATATTTATAATAAATTAACTGGGTTATTCTTGATGTCAAAATAAACATATATTTTATATACTGTAGTATTTGACATACTTACAAATTATTAGAGGTTTTGACTGATACACAAAGTTTGAATAAAAATTTAAGATTTTTTGTCTGTTTCTCAGATACCTTCTTTTATAAATTCAAATGTTTGCCATTATGATGGTTCTTGGCTTTAGGTAACTTTTTTTAGCAGCGACAGATTTGACTTTGCCACCACGAACGAACCGTATAGTAAATCACAAAAACGATTTCTGCTATCCAACTGGAAATTTAAAATGCTGCTTGGGGTTTGAAAATTTTCCTCCGCCAGAAAAAAAACTTTCAAATTTTATTTCCCCACCAAAATTTTTTTGAGAATGTTTTTTTTTCTAATGCAGAAAATTCACTTGTTTCCAAACCCTGAATTACCGGCAAAACTGGTGGAGCAAAATGTTTATAAAAATTTTCCCGCATGTTTTTTTAGTTTCCAATTGGATGCAAAAAACCGTTTTGTGATATTTCATACGTTTGCACGTCAAATTTTGTCGCTGCATAAAAAAAAGTTACATAAGGCAAAAACCACGCAAAATAATGGTTCATTTACCTAACCAATGCGATATGATATTCAAAAACCGTTCGTTTATAAGATACTTCCTTTTAGCAAGTGAGATAGCTTGTACACATAGAAACTTCAGGTCATAGATTATGACTCATAAACAACTTTTTATTTTACAGAGCCGAAACTTTTCTAGTTTTTTTATCGGCTTATTATTTAAACCGAAAATTTAAAAATAAACCCGGGTGTACCAGTCTCCAACTATCTGACTTGCTAAAACAAAGAATATAAATAAAAACTTAAGCGGATTCTATAGGTCAGAAAGACATTTTAGGGGCTCATAACTTTTTATTGATACATAACAATATCATAGAAATTTCTTAATTGTTAGTTCATAATCTCTCAAACATCTTTTTTCTGTAAGTTTTTTACGATCGCATGTGAGAACCAATCAGTAAATGAGCTTAACGGGAGCAAGAATAGTTATTTTTTTTCGATTTTGATCCTGGAAATGTCGTAAAGATGCCGAAAAAGACCATTTTTGCTATTTTTGAACACGTATTTATTTTTACATGTGACATTTAATTTATTTTTCGTCATTTTTTTCTTACGGATTTTGTGTTTTTTATAAACTAAACAAGCCACGTTAAGTTCAAAAATCATAAAACTCAGGTCCATAGATTTCTTGTTCAAAAGATATAGACTGCATATTGATTTTTAATTTTACTCTTTCTGATTTGGTTGGGTCAATCAACCCTTTATTTTGCATAAACCCAAATTATATAAATGGCAAAAGTTAAGAGAATTATGAGCGACAAACGACTTGATAATATCCTAAAGTTTATGAAGAAACTTGATGATTTCAAAATTTGCCATTAAATCTTTTTGATTATCCAATAACACACGAATCTTGAAAACAATCATGAATAATAATTGGTAGTTCAAGCGCGCTTCAAATGTCCAATAAGTTGAATAGAAATGACTTATTTTAACCCTTGTGAGCATAGAAAAAAAAGTCTCGCCAAGGCACCAGAGCCACAATTGTGGCTCTACTTTGAATTTGTTTACAGAAGCTTAAGGCAAGTTGGAATTTCAATTTTTCTGCATAAGAAGTTGGAAATGTAATATTTTTGCATCCGACAGTTATTATTCTAGAAATTTTGAAATTTTAGTTCTAGAAAATATAGTGAGAAAAGCAAGGCTTTTTCATATCCACGATACAAGGTCAGTTGGTTCTCCACAAGGTCATTTCTGTCGGAAACGATGCACAAGTATCTCGGCCTACGGTCATAGTTTTGTCCGCTTGATTTAGTATCTCATAAATCAAAAGTAATTATAATAAGTCAAAAATTTTGAGATAGAAAAATCATGGATTTTTGATAAAATGTTTATTTTCCCTATAAAGCAGTTATTACCTTTTTTCTATTATTTTTGTATGTAAATATGGTAATAAAGTACACTGTGGACAATTTTTGATTGCTTAAATTCACTATTAATAATTAAATTTTTTCATGGGATACCTTGAATTGAAAATTTAGAAATTTCCACTTCTTGAAAAAAAATATCTGCCCCTAGATACTAATAAATTGTATTTCAAACTGTTATGCATGCCACAAAACACTTTTCCTCAAAAATGGCTATCTCACATTTGTATTCTATGTCTAGTCGAAATAATTTTCCCGGAATGAAAATAAGGCGAAAATCCTAATGAATCAACACCCGTAAATACTGGAAGCAAACCATTCGAAAAAATTTCAATTATTTTTTGGTGGCAACTGAATCAAAATTCCTTATAATGAATTGAAAAGAAAAGATTTCTTACGATCCCGTTTTGGCTTTTTTGAATGATTTTAGTATGCTTGAGCCACAAATTGTGGCTCTGGTGCTTCACAATGGGTTAAGTATTTACTTACATATAAATAGACCAGGTGTTAGAAACGTTTCGTAGTAGTGAACTTTAGCTTAATTTTTTTATAAAACTTATGTTTATTAATTTTATTAACTTAAGTTATAAAGGAAAGGCTTAGATTGGAAGGGCAGATTATTTTTATTGATTTAAAGTTTTATTCGGTAGAGAAGAAAAATGAAATATTAACTTTTTCAAAAAATACTTGATGCATTCTTAAAAAGTTTTTTTTTTTAATTAACAGAGAAAATGCCAACAGATCTTTTGTTTTTTATATCACTCTGGCTATTTTGTTTAAGGGTGTGGGCTGTAGAATGTTGGAATTGTGGGGAAATAGCCCTCTCCTCACAACTGGACTGGAAAGGTCGATACGGGCAGATAAGAATAAATTGAGAAAAAAAAAATACTTGGAGACTTAAAGCTTCTCTATCAACTGCAAGTAATTTTTTGTCTGTCCGTGAAGGGTGGCTCACGGTGCCGTTACTGAAAAAACGGTAAAAAATGTTCTCAATTCACAAAAGTTGTTAATTCTCGGTTAATTTTGCTTTAAATTGATTCAAACCAAAAGATGTTTCGTGAAAGTACGAGTTCTTAAAATAAGTTATGCGCCCTCTGGTTTTTTAAAAAAAATCTCCTTAGGATTTTAGGCGGTAAAATGAATCAGAAATCTGACTATGATCGCCGTCAATTTTGTTTCAAATTGATTAAAACAGACTTATTATGAAATGTATGATAATTTTCGAATATAATTTTGCAAAAAATCGTTGAAAAAATTTATTCGTCTGCTTTGTTTGAAGCGTGAAAAACAGATTCATTGTTTAAATAATTTAATTGCGCATTGGTAAAGTTTCGAGCGTTGCAGAGAAGAGACGAACGCCCACGCTCTGCAAACCGTTCTCTTTTGACCAATCATACATCTCATTCATTACTACCCACGTATTATTTCATCACTTTTAGAATAAATTATTTTATTGACGGGGTTCTAAGAAAATATTATAAACTATTTTGTTCCACTATGCATTCTTTACACCACAAACCCCCTTTAAGTTCATCTGATTTTCTTAATTCTGCTAATGTTTGTGAAAGTCTCATGAGGCCACTCAGAATAAAATTCTAATTATAGACGAAGACCTGGTCTAAATTAATTTGAAACGCTTTAGTCGGTCAAATTTTTAAGCTTCACAACGAACTTATCTCAGAAATAATGTTATTTCCAAATAATTAATGTCAGCTAAAAAATTAATTTATTAATTTTCAATCAATTAATTAAATACTTTTATAAGTAATTTATTTTTCAAAATCTTTTCACGGTACAATATTCTTTTTGTATTTAGAGGGGGAGTTAATGCATTTCTTCATTTTGTAAGTAATTGTCTCCACAGGAAAGCCGAGTTACCTAAAGAGCAAATTTTCAATGGAGGATGACGATTCGGACGCCCATCTTCACGCAGGGTAAAAAAATTGCGCACACGACTTGCTAGATTGGGCAAATGGTTAAGTTCAAAATTTTTTGAAAGATTCCTGATTCAAATGAAACCCGGTTGCTTCAAATTTATTTTAGAGAACATTGTAATATACTGAGTTACTTAATGGAGGTTAATCATTTTGACGATTTGAAAAAGAAATTCAAAACTCAAAAATGGGTATCGATGTTTTTAACCATCTTGTTAGAGATTTTTCTGGCATTTTAAGACCTAGAATTTTTTTTTATGAAAAATTTTCAAAAAAAAATCGATTTTAAGGTCAATTTTTTTCGTGAATTTTACAGGTAAATGTGATCCAGTTCTAGCGAAGCCGTATGAACGTGCTGAGGCTGATTTTTTGGCCAGTGAAAATTAGCGTTTTCGGCTACCCGGTTTTTTTAATTGAGGGTCGGCGACAATATTTGACCTCTAATGACCGGTCAAAGTTCCAAGGTCAATCTCAAGTTCATTGTTATAGACTTGTAAGTACCCCAAAAAAGAATCGGAAAGGTCGACTTTCCTAAGGAACGTATTGGGAACTATGGGTTAAATAATGTACTGAGAGGTCGCTAGAGAGCAAAAACTTGCGTTTCAACACAAAGGTCAACCTCAAGTTCATCGTATAGACTTGTAAGTACCATAAAATAAATCGGAAGGGTTCGACTTTCTGATGACGTCATTCAACTATGGGTCAATAATGTACTGAAAGGTTGCTAGAGAGCAAAAACTAGAAAGCAAAAAGTTTTTGCTCTCAGCGACCTTTAAATACATTATTGACCCATAGTTCCTAATACGTTCATTAGAAAGTCGACCCTTCCGATTCTTTTATGGCGTACTACATAGTCTATACGATGAACTTGAGGTTGACCTTGGGTGTTGACCAGTTTTTGCTCTCTAGCGACCTTTCAGTACATTTATTGACCCATAGTTTCTAATATGTCATTAGAAGTCGACCTTTCCGATTCTTGAGGGGGTACTTTACAAGGACTATACAATGAACTTGGATTGCCTTGAACTTGACCGGTCATTAGAGGTCAAAATATTGTGTCGCCGACCCTTAATTAAAAACAGGTAGCCGAAAAAACGCCTTATTTTTCATGGCCAAAAAATCAGCCTTCTAGCACTTCATTACGGGCTTCGCTAAACTGGATCACATTTACCTGTAAAATCACGAAAAATTGACCTTTTAAAATCGATTTTTTTTAGAAAATTTTTGCATAAAAAAATCCTAGGTCTTAAAAATGACCAGAAAAAAATCTCTACAAGATAGGTTAAAAAACATCCGATACCCATTTGATTTTTGAAATTTCTTATTTTCAAATCGTCTTTCTGCTTAAACAATCATTAAGGCATATATTTTTTTAGTACTTAATGATATTTAATAACTGAAAAACAATACTTAATTTACATAAAAGTATTTCGACTTAATACTTTTTTTCAGCATTTAATGGAGAAAAATAATTTTTTTCTGAAACTTAATCTCCATTAAGTTTACTTAAAAAAAAAGTTTTTTCAGTCGAAAAATATTTTTTCAGAAACTTAATCTCCATTAAGCACTAAAAAAAAGTTTATAATACTTAAGTATTAGTCATTAAATGATGTTTAAATAAAAAATTGATAACCTCCATTAATACTCAGTATATGAATGGCGTTAGATGTCCAAAGAGCGTCTCTTAAATTTGAAAATGGGCGCTTAGATGGGTCCAAAAAGCGTCCCCTAAATTTGAAATGGCGTAGATGTTCCTTAAGAGCGTTTCCCTAAAATTTCAAAATAGCGTTGATGTCCCAAAAGCGTTACTCAAATTTAGAAATGCAATAAAAATCTCCAAGAGCGGTTTCCAAATTTTATAAATAGCGTTATGTCCCAAGAGCGTTCCTAAAATTTTCCAAATGGGTATATGTCTCCCAAGAACATTCTTAAAATTCATCAAAACATGCCTTTCAAAAGAATAACGTTTCCCCCTTCGTTGCGTAGATGGTTCCTCTAAGCGCTTCGATTAAGAGTTTTCGATTCACACTTGTCTACACTTTCAGACCTTCATGTTTATAATAGCCTACGCTTTTTTCTTTTTTTTTTAAAAAAAAACCCCCCCAAAATCCCCCGAATCACATCCCCTTTTAACCGCTTGTCTTTCTTATTATAATTCGTTCTTCAATCGTGTACACTTTCCGGTCACTCAGTATATAATGCGCAAAGCAAAAACTCTTAATGACCTTTATTCATTGTGGTGTACTTAATGTTAATTAATTCCCCGCCCCAGAGTTCATTTTAAGAGTTTTTTTCTTTTGCATTCATTATACAGTAACTCTTAATGGATGGTTAATCATTTTCATACTTAAACATCATTAAGTACGGGGTGTTTTTTTGAGAAACTTAATGATCTTTAAACTTTAAATCAGGCTTAATCTCCATTAAAGTATTTTTGGACTTAAATATATTTTTTTTTTCACTATTTAATGGAAAAAAAAGTATTTTTTGTAATTAAATAGATAAATATTCAATGAGAAAAAAGTATTTTTTTTTCGTAATTAAAATAGAAATAATTTTTTTTTTGTACGTTATCAACATTTTCTTTTTTATTTCAATTGAATGATGTCTTTTCCAAAAGCTTTTCAGACATGGCGCACTGGCCGGTTTTGGCTTGATTAGCACTCCCTCCTTTACCCATTGATTCAGCGTCATAAAGTTCGTTGCATTTATGTGTTACACTTTTCAGCGCCGTCACATTATATAATGACGCAAAGCAAATAATACTTATGATCTTTATTTATTTTTGTGTTACTTAATGATAATTTAAGTCCGCCCTCTGGGGGCGACTTAATTAACATTAAGTACACAAAAATAAATAAAGTTTCATTTAAGGCATTATTTACTTTTGCAATCTTAGTACATAGGACGTCAGCTGGGGATTTCTCGGATTTTCAAGTTGTTTCAGCAGTTAATTTATTTTTTGTTTTTTATTATGTAATCGACCCTAACTAAGAAGAACTATGACCATTAAAAAATTTTCTAAGACGTCACTAGGTGGCCAAAAACACTTTTCAAAAAATGAAAAGGGAAAAAATTTTGGTAAAGTCTGCCTCGAATGGTCCCCCGAATTAATATGAGACTATTTTTAACAGACGCACAATAAAATTTCTTGATCAAAAAAAACATTTTTTTTCGATATCCGCTCTCCACTGCGGCTACGACTTTTAAAAAAAAAATGAAAAAAAATTGAAATTTCATCGATGATAAAATCGGTTTAACATGCGATTCGGCCAAGATTCCTGCTAACAGCCATGAAACTTATTATCATTCAATAAAAAACCGAAAAAAACCAAATTTCCAAAAAAAAAAATCGCAAAATTTCCAAAAAAAAATTAAATAACCATAAACGTTTGGGTCGTTTTTTTTTATATTACCAACAAAACGGAGGTCTCTAGTCAAGCGAAATAGGCCACAATCGACTTTCTGAAATTTAAGGCATTAAAATAACTTTTTATTTTTTGCGTTTGCGCTTGCAGAGCCGGATTTTTTCGATTCCGGTATTTACCGGTTTCCCCGGAAATTATGGTTTCTCGAAAACCGCTCTAGCGTTTTTCATGGTGAACTTACAGGGAAGGGTCAAAAAGAATCAAGGAATTGAAAAAAAATGAAATCTGACACCGTTGAGGGTGATTTGCTATATTTGGATCTGTATGGAGGAAATTCGACCAAACGTATGGGCATCTGTTACAGTTTGACCTCGAAAATTCAATAAACTTATCAAAAATTAAAAATATGACACGCATGAGGGGTCATATTACATGGATTTTGGTATTTTAATTGATGAGTGAAATTCGCCAAAACATGGCCATGGGTGAAGTTTGACCCTCAGGAATCAAAAAATTATCAAAAATGAATTATGACAAAATTTCTGATTAATTATAATCGTCAATTTTTCAAAAACAATTTTTTAATTTAGTTTAAAAATAAAATTCATTCCCTTGTAAGGCTCATGAAAAAACGTTTAGAGCGGTTTTCGAGAAACGATTAATTCGGTGGAAAAACCGGTACAATACCGGGAAATCGAAAAATCCGGCTCTGCAGCGGCAACGCAAAATAAAAGTTATTCTAAATTGACCTTAAATTTCAGAAGATCGAATGGTGCCTATTGCTTGACTAGAGACCTCCGTTTTGTGGTATTCTAATTTCGAAATAGACAAAGAGGGCATTTCGCTGGAATTCAATTTATGATTTACTAGTTAGATTTAGCCACAGTCTTAAGCTTGCGGAATAAAAGGTGTCAAACCTCTATTTGAAAAAAATAAATCCTAGATACGTTATTTAACAGGGCGAAACTCGCTTTCTAAAATTTTTGTTTCTCCAGCATCACTTTGGTTATTTTTGTAATTTAAGCTTATTTTTATCATTTCTTGAGTTGATTACCCTAGAAAAACCAAACTATTACCCAAAATGATGTGTTTTGTTGATGGAAAAATGCTAAAAATTTTGATATTTGTTGAAAGGTTCATTTCGGTTTCCCTGATATCAATTTACCCCAGAAAACGAAAATTTCGGTTGAAAAAATTGTAACTTTGAAAAATTTCCTAAAATTTTTGATGAAGTTGCTCTCTAGGGGCACTTGTTGGTCATTTTTGAAAAATTTTTATTACGTCATTTTCGGTTTTCCTGACATCGATTAACCCTAGAAACGGGAAATTTTCGTGAAAAATTGTTTAACTTGAAAAAATTTTGCTAACTTTTTGATAAAGTTTTGCTCTCTAGCGGCCACTTTTTTGGTCATTTTTGAAATTTTTAAAAGGTCATTTTTTTTGCGTTTCCCTGATATTCGATTTACCCTTAGAAACAAAAAATTTTCGTTGAAAAATTGTTGGCTTTGAAAAAATGCTAAAATTTTGATAAGGTTGCCTTCTCTTAGCGGCACTTTGTGGTTCAATTTTTTGAAAATTTTTAAAGGTTTTCATTTTCGGTTTCCCTGATATCGGGATTTTACCCTAGAAACAAAAATTTCGTTGAAATTGTTGGCCTTTGAAAAAAAATTGCTTAAACTTTTTGATAAGGTTGCTTTTCCTCTAAGCGGGCACCTTGTGTCATTTTTTTGAAAATTTTAAAAGGTCATTTTTCGGTTTCCCTTGATTATCGATTTTACCTAGAAAACGAAAATTTTCGTTGAAAATGTTTAGGCTTGAAAAAAAAATTTGCTTTTTTAAAAAATTTGGATTAAGTTTGCTCTCTGCGGGCCCCACTTGTGGTCATTTTTTAAATTTTAAAAGGGGACATTTTCGGTTTCCCTTGATATTATTTACCCTAGATACGAAAAAATTGTTGAAATTGGGTATCTTTTCAAAAAATTCGAGTCCCCAAGCTGACGGTCCCTAAATTATACAGTAACTACTTAATGGAGCGTTAATCATTTTCTACTNCTACGAATTCGAATTTGTGAAAAAATATAGTTTTGAATGTAATATGACACCAAAATGACCAAAACGAGGTTTATAGCCGATTGCAAGTTTCTCTAGAACGTAAGGTCATAGTAGTGAATTTTGACACCAAAAACTGTCAATTTTTCTAGTGATTATTTTTGAAGGTCATTTTACATATCAAATGAAAGATAATTTGATTGCGATGTCAAATCTGCAATAATAATTGTTCGATTATGTAATATGGCCCAGCAATACCAAAAACATGGGTTATGTACCTTAACTTATGGTTTATTAGTAAGGTGTCCACCATCAATATCGACTTATATAAATAATGGGTGGATTGTTCTGAAACTTCCCGGGAGTTAATAATATATGAGAAGATGGAAAAAAAAATTTGGTCGTCACGTGATCAAAATATGGCGATTTTTCAGTATTTAATTATTATAAAACAAATGCCAAATCGGCTGGTTTTGGGTCAACGCCACTTACTAATGAAATTAACACAATTTTTGTGAAAAAAATAAAAAAAATTTGAAATTATGATTTTTTGGCCCTCAAACCTCGATTTTTTGAGAAAAAAACGGGAGAGTAAGAAAGAAGGGATGCCCGTTTGATCCGACAAAAATTATTTTATTATCAAATTAACCGCCTTGTTGAACTTAGTTATCACCAGTTTTTTGATACATACATCTCAGATAGATGGTGTCAAATTACACTTTTTTTAAGAATTTTTGAAATTTTTCTACAACTGGAAAAAAAATTTTGCTGAAAATTTTTTGCAGACGTTTCAGACAATTATAAAAAAATTTTCGAAAATTTTTTTTTTTCAAATTGTTTGAAACGTCTTCCAAAAATTTTCAGCAAAATTTTTTTTCCAGTTGTAGACAAAAGTTTATCATCAATATCGAGTCCCCCCGATTGAAGCATTTTCATGTTATAGCTATCGAACAAAAAAAACTGATGAACTGGGTAGTATTGTTTTGGGCCGATAAAAGGGGGTTTTATATTTTTCATTTAAATTTGTTAAAAAATTAGCCTCAATAAGGAAATTTCTTTCGGCAAAATGACCAAAAAAATCATATTGTCGAGTTTAATCTGGAAATTGCGAAAAGGCTCGCCTTAATCTCTTAAGGTAGTTTTTTTTATAGACGCCGAACAGATTGACTTGTGCCACCACAGACAGAACCGTATGAGATATCATCAAAACGGTTTTTTGCATTCAACCTGGAAACTAAAAAAGCTGAGGGGCCCAAAAATTTTTTTTATTAATTTTAGAAAATTTTTTCCAAAAATTGGCAAACTTCGAGCATTTTAAATGGCGGAATGACCCAATAGGGGTATATAGAAAACTAAAGAAATTTAAGACTAATGGTGAAATATAAAATTCCAAAAATTAAGTTTTCTTAAAATTTTTCATTAATGGCAAAAGTGGTAAAAGTCACTATGTCGCGTCTAAAAAAAAAACTACCTTACAATGTTCTGGAAATACTTGTAAAAAATTTGATGCCATTTTGAAATATATCTTCAGAGTGAGATAGAATTTTGAAGTCTGGAATTGTGAAAAAATCGTTCGGTTATTTGGCGTTCCTAGAATTGATTCCAGGTCACTGGAACGGAAAAAAGCTTTGTGATTAAGTTTTGCACATACACCGTTACGCAGTGACTGTGAAATTGAGCTCGATTTGATATACCGTCCTGGGCCGGAGATAGTTTTGCATTTGGGAAATTGTCACCTTGTTACGATACTGTACCATGGTGTAATGGTTCAAAACTAATTTAGGATGTTCTTTTCGCAGATTTAAGGATAGATCTCAATTAGCATTTTCGGTTTTGCTCTACGCTTTTAGTTTGCAGAATATATCATCGTGAATAATCTCGAATTTGCCAGATATACCCTAATGGTCCTTTAGAAAGTCACTAACTATCGTTTTCTGTCTATAGGACAGTGATATTTTCCCCAAATTGTCCTTGATCCAATTTTCCCAAATTGTCCTTATCAATTGTTCTTAACCTATTAATAATCGGCTATTATCCCACAATATCTTTAAAAACCCATAATTTTGCCATAAAAATATGAAGAAAATTTTGCTCTTTCACTCATCCATTTTTACAAAAAATTTTCGAAAATTAACCCATTGTATACCCGGGGGAAGGCACCGAAGCTAATAGGATCCGCTCGGAAAACCGAGCGGATCCCGATCGTTTTTTCCGACCGAAACACCATTTTTTGCGCTTGGTTTTTTTTATTTCCGATCCGATCAGCAAATTTTTGAAATGTTCTTCAGAAATCATTCACATTTTTCGTCCGATCTGATCGGATAATTTTGAGGCCCGAAAATTTCCGATCCGATCAGCAAATCGACTCGATGCCCTCCTTTGATTTTCTTGAAATTTTTAATATTAATTAATTATTGAATCATTTTCCTCTTAATTTTTTTTTGAAATTTTTTTCGACTTCACGAACAGGCAATTATGTCGGATGATTTTGTGGTTTATCTACACTCCCTCCTTTCTTTCCTTTCTGCGTTTCTTTGAACATTCCCCTTCTGATTTTTCGTTCATTTGTTTCTAGATTTTGAAAAGATTTGGAATCTCTAATCTCCGATTCGCGATATGTCTCCCTTCAAACTGTGACTTGTGAACGGTTCTAAACAACCATCCCAAAAGTCGCCAAAAAGAAGCATTTAAGTCTAAAGATGAAATTATTTGAAAAATGAGGATAGAATGCGTTTATAAAACGCTCAATTTAGAAATTTAGTCTCTAGCTCTGTCTGGTGGGCGCCTGTGGTCATTTTTGCAAATTAAAAATTGTTTTTCTCGCTTTGTTAGGGGGTCGATTTCACAATGATAACAATCTTTCTATAAGAAAGTTGTTTACTTTTTAAAAAAGTTTGCAATTTGCTCTCCAGGTGTGTCATATTAACAAAATTTGAAGTCAGGAGAATAACATCCCTATAGACACACACGATATTACTTTAAAGAGCGTTAGGGCGACGGTGAGCCTGAGCTAGAATGTTCGTGCTCACGAAACATGGCTACAGTAGAGTGTATTTACACGGACAGGTTGGTAGAATGAGTTTGGGTCGAAAAGTTACCTCTTAGCGTGCTTTGATCGGGCGCAGTTTGGACCACTTCAAATTATCCGGTTAAAACATAACGAACATTTGCATCCCATAAACCCCCTTTACTGCACGCTAGCAAGACACTTTTGACCCAGCCATTCCTACCAACCTGTCCGTTAAATACACTCTACTGAAACTTAAAGCGAATCTACTTTAGCAATGCAAATTTTTTAATTGTTTGCGTTTTAAAATCTCCGGAAATTTGAGAATTGAAACCAATTAAAAATCTTCAAAAAAAGGTTTAAAAACATACTTAAATTTTCCTTATTAATTCTCATTTTGTTCCGCGCGTGGCAAATTAAAACAGCACAGGTATTTCAAGATAAAGATTTTGGCCCCATTCTGACCGCCGGAGAGGATAAAACACTAGATTAACCAAAAATTTCAATGAAAATCGCCAAAAAAATTAAAAAAATATGGTTATTAAAAACCACTCCTATTTAATTATGTGGTAATTCGTCTAAGAAGGACAGAAAAATTTTTGGTCGTATTTGTCCACTCCTAAAAACGTGTCCCCGTTTTGTCCATTTGAGAAAAAATCACTAAAAATGCTCTAGGAAAAATCCAAAAATAGCGCTAGAGTAGCTTAAAAATTAAATTCTTGTCGTTTTGTCGTCTTAGAAGGGTCCTCTTAGACGAATTTCACAGTAATTAATAAATCGAGATGAAAATGATTGCAATTTTTTTATTGTAAAATATATCTTCTTCAGGTATAAAACTAGAGAAGAAACATAAAAAAAGAACGAGAATTTTCAAAGTAACTATTTCCAGCTAATGTTCGAGGTCTACTCAGACGCTTTCATCCGTGTTTTTCGACATGGACCTCGATGAGCTGTTTTTTTTCTTTTCGTCTTTTCTGAACAAGATTTTTTCGACTATCTTCGTCGATGACAATTCATATTTGACCATCAGGCCGAAGCGGAGAGCGTTTTATTCAGCTTAGAACAGGAATTCACCATGATGGAAGCAATATAGATCAACGGTCTGAAATTATAATTTAGGAAGGTTGTAGGCCCTACAATGTAGGGAAATTTCAGAAAAAACATTACTCTCGTGAAATTGGACAATATGATAAGAAGTCCGTAAAAAAAATCAAGCAATTTGAAAGAAATATAAAAATACGCAAATTATTATGTTTGAAATTTATTTATAGTTTTAACGGTTATTTCAAAAAATAGGAAAAAAATTGCGAAAAAAGTTAAAAAACTATCACTGGGTGATTTTATTGACTAGAGTCTGCTGTTTTGTGTTCGCAAAACGTGCTAACAACAATTGCATGTCGTGCCTACACTTGTAAATGACGTTTTTTATCATTTTCCAGACCCTACTTGAAGCACCCCCTCAGAACGAACAGTCGAAAATTTGTGATAAAAATCGAGTTTTTAAACAACTCGAAAACATTTTCAATAATTTATATCACCTATAATTTATTACTTGAATACAACCAACTTGTCCGTTTAAAACGCACCATAATTTTGTCAATATAAAACACATCGCTATCTGATTTCTAAATTTTCATTTTGAGTTATTTCAAAAAGAAGTTGAGTTCCACCCCAGACCCTATCGTTTGGACCACATTGGTTATAAAAAACGGAAATTGTGTAAATGAATAAAAATTGGGCTCTTATAAACGGACAATAACCCTTAAAAATTGAATAACAACTTTAATTAAGATTTCATGTTTTTTGGCTTTTAAAAATTAATCTGTTTTTCTAAAATGGCTAGAGAAACAGATGCATTTTTTTGAAAAAATAACGGTTAAAAAAGTGGAAATAAAAAAACTCTTAGCGACATGTTTTGTAAATTAAATGGCACCGACGAAAATTTTCAAAAAGGTCGGATCTGCCATTTCCGAGCTTCTCCCCAACTCGAGATAGAAAACAGTTGTAAAAAAAGAACCATAAGTCGAAAATACGTGCATTTGTTTCGAAAACTTCTATTTTGGTCACGTTCTCGAAATCGCCATTACAAATTGACAACAATTTTAAATCTTAGGGGTGGTCGAGGCAATCTGGACCTTCTTTTAAACTGCGCCTCTAGAATAAACGGAGACACAGTAGTAACTTCATTATACGTTGTATGCAAAGACAAGGTTTTGAATGAATCTTTGAGAGTTCCATGTTGGAAAGGCTGTCCAACTCCAGAAAAAGTGCCAAATATAATCCTTCAATTTTTGTCAGCCCTTCGTCCATGACCAATTTTTACGGAATTTTTAAGATTTTTTCCTAGGTGGCGCTAATCGCAAATAAATGAATTCATAAAGCTCGTGAAAAAAATTTAAAAACAATGACCATTTTTTGCGATTAGGCGCCACCTAGGAAAAAATCAAAATTCCGGGCCCGAACGGTCGATCTCACGTGAATAAAATGGTCATTTCCGTGAAAAATGCGTAAAAAATGGGTCATGGCGAAGGGCTGACAAAAAATTTTAAGATTAATTTGGCACTTTTCTAGAGGTTGGACAGCCCATTCCAAACATGAAAAATATTTTTTTTTAATCTCAAAGATCATCAAAACCTTGTCTTGCATACACAAGTATATAAGTTACTTCTGTTCTCCGTTTATTCTTGAGGCGCAAGTTTAAAAAAGGGTCCAGATTGCCACGACAACTCCCTTAATAAACTTAAATAATTTTTAGAAGTGTACCGTCTAATAACGAGAATATTCATTATTCTATCGTTTGAAGTTTGTTGATTGGTAAGAGAATGGAGATGCATTAACTTCTATTAAAAGCCATGGTTTCATAATTATCGTCCAATAATTACATCAAAACCATAAATTTCAAACATGAACGATCAAGAGTTCATTATCCCAACAGGCACCTGATTTTAACGCCATGAACAATCTAGAAATTTTATTTTTCTCCAAAATTTCCATATATATGATAAGTATCACTTTTCAAAAGTTTGAGCTTAGGTAACTTGCATAGAGGACATCAGCTGCGAAAGTTATTTCGGGAAAATTTATGTAAAGTCAAAGAAATACATACCAAGAGAAAAATTGAATAAATTATTCCCATACTTTTTAGTATAGTACTTTAAAGTAGTAAAATTTATAATACTTTAATAGTATTGAACAATCTTAATTTTTCAAAAAACGGGTCCGCTTAGACCAACCATGACATTACTTTTTTTGTCAAATTTGTTAAGTGCCAATTCCTGCGAGAAAAAACATTTCACTTTCCCACTAACAAAACGTTTTTCTTTTAATAAATCGAAAAGCTTATCATTAATTAGTTTTATAAGTTGGATATAATCTTCATCTGTATCATACAACTAAAAACTAATTAATTGATAAGCTTCGATTTATGTAAAAAGCATATTCAAAACACGTTTTTTAATGGGCAAGTGAAATGTTTTTCTCGCACAATTGCACTTAAAACAATTGCCAAAAAAAGTAATGTTATGTTGGTTTAAAGCGGACGTTTTTAAAATTTTTTTTTTTTTTTAAAAGATCGTAAAAAATAGACTTTCATGGCGAAACCGTGATGAATAAATCTTTTAATTTGTGCTTTTAGATTTGAAATTTACCGATTATTTTAGCCGGCTTTTTAAACTGTCTGCAATTTCACATTTTCAATCTTATTGAGTCTTTTGAGGCCACTTTTACACAAATAAGGGCGAAACAATTGATTATATTATGGTCTAGAAAAATCTTATTTAGTAAATAAAATCTTAAAGCAGTAAAAAAGAGCTGAAAATAACTTCCAAATTTCCCTAAAATTGTGTTTTTTTTTGGCATCTGTACATTTTTCACTTTTTGTCATTTTAAACGACAATTGGTACATCTGCTCTATCAAAGTAAACGTTAGCAAGTGAAAAAAACTTAAAATTTTGGTTTTCAAAAAAATACCGTCGCCATTTTTGAAGCAGCGTCTAACCCTTATAATACGTACAAATTTGAGGTGGTATTAATTCATCAAAAAATCTAATTCATCAAAAAAGGTTAATTCCCCCGTTTAAGAAACTTAGAAAAACATGGTTTACCAGGAGCTTTTTGACAGTGAAATTTAAAACGGGGGGGATTAAGCCTTTTTTTGATGAATTAACCTTTTTGATGAATTGCAGATTTTCGATGAAATTAATACCACCTCGTACAATTTACCTGCCAATTAAATATCATCAAAGACTTTATTCAGCGACATGATTGCCCATTGTTGCTGATAAATATAAACCTGAGGCTCTCAAGGGTCCATTTGCCCCCATGTTGTGTGCATACATAGTCATCCTCATTTTCTGAATTGAGAACATTTGTCAACTGAACAAATAAATGTCAAGCTCGCATCGTTGATTGGTTGTACCGAACTGTGCAAACGACCAGAACCCATTTATAGATATATGCTTTTCAGAGGTCGGAACTTTGTGACCAGGAGTAAAATTCGAAGGTCGAATTTTTCGCACCGATTAGGAGAGATTCCGATGGATTTCGAGATAAGTAGTGTCCTAAATTAAAGTTAATTACTTATTTTAACTGAATTTGATTAAGGGGTCTCTATATGTCAATTGTTGTAATTGCGGGGTATTCTGCACTACTTTTTAAACGGTCCTACCTAGTTATAAACTTTTGTTGAAATGTTGAAAACGTAAAAAAGGGGACCAAATATATATGTTTCGTATTATTATATCGGAAAAATGATGGCCTAGTGGGCTTTTTTATCAGCGTCATAACTTTGAGGCAGTTCCAATCACAATCAGACGATTGTCTAAGAATTCCGTAATTTCAATTGGAACGCGCCTTTAAGTTATGAACACCTGATAAAAAAGGCCCATTAGGCATCAATTTTCGATATAACTCCGTAAGCCATGTTATGAAAAAACGATTATAGAAAACCCTATTTCTTTCCAAGCAGCGAATAACTCTCGGAAGTGATAATGCGAATTATTCAAATTTAATCAGAAAAAAAATGTGTGACCAACTCTTGTCGAATAATTGAAGCTTACGGTTACGTTTTGTTAAAATGGCAAAAATCACAATATATTTGAAACAATTGCTCAGCAAAATGATAAATCTGAGTGAGCCAGTTTGAGGGAAGTATTATGAGGATTTTATTGAAGAATTTTATTTAGTGCACCATTTACTTAACCTCGGTACGACCGCAGTTAAAGATGGCCCAGCCGCCCGTCAGGGCCCTGATGTTTTAAATGTCCAATTAGCTATAGTTTTTTCATTTTAAAAACATATCAAATTAAGGCGTTTATGATCTAACTTAACAATTACCTAGGCTATGGATAAACAAACGTTTTTTTTTTATTTTGATTATAAATGCATCCAATTCAGTTCCGAAAAAAAATCAGCGTAAATAAAAAAAATACTAAAAAAAAACTTTTACTTTATAGAACAATGAGAGCTCAAGCTAAATTTTTAACAGTTTGAAAATTCAAATAACGAACATCAACGTTATCAGCAAGTGCAAATAAGACATGGAAAGCCTTGTCTCAAACAAGTTTCCATCTTCATATTTTCTAGATTTCCAAAAATATCTTATTTTCAATTCGGGGGTCACGTGATCGTTTTTCGACTATACCGTAATGGAAAAAAGTGTTAGAATTTTTGTAGAATAGCTTATATAAATTTTAAAACAGAATTTTGAGATTTATTGCATAAAAAAAGTACTGTAATTAAGTACTAGTAATCCACAAAAAAAAAACAGCAACAAACAAAATTTATCGCAAAAAAGTTCAGCATTCACTTGGTCACGATGATCCCATTATGTATAAGGATAGAAAAAAACGTTTCAAAGTCGATCAAGGCCCCGCAGGGCCCACGGGCGCTGAGTGTTAACAACTCCAAAATATTAACAATAAATATTTTCCCAGTAGAATTGGAGGGCAATTAACTAAAATAACGCCAACTAAAGAACAAATCGAGCCAAGTGCAAGAACATAAGTGGTACAGATTTTGAGTTATCAGATGATTAGACAATTTTTCAACATTTTGCTGCGTATATTTTTCGACGCGCGAGATATGAATAATGTTTGTAAGCCGATCGAGATATCGTAATTTCAAATCTGAGACCAGCGTATAAATAGCCAAGTTTCAGCATGTATTGTAACTTATATCATATATTAAAAAAAAAAAAAGAAATCTTGAAACACGATTACGCGAGAGAAAAGAGAGGTTCACGTCCCCTTGTATTTCTCCGGAAAACCATAGCGTTTTGACAATGAGATATAATTATATCATATTAAGTTATATCAATTACGGGGGCTCCTGGTCCTTTTTTAAACTAAGTTTTTAAGCCAATTTTTTTATTTAATTCGGCTTGAAAAACACACTCAATCCGATAACATCCTTAGATAGCTCAAACTGAGCACATATATCTTGTGAAGAATAAATTAAAAGAATTCATTCATCGGGATCACTTTAATTTATCTTTTTTTCTTAGATTACGTGAAATTGTTAAATTACTAGTTTTTCTTAAAAAAATGTAAACAATCGTCGGATTCGGACCAATTTTTCAAATTCAATTATTGACCAGAATATTGTTGCCTTCTGTTTAAGCTATCTAAGGATTCAATCGGATGCAGTCGTTAGCAAAAGCTGAATTAAAATACAATTTTTAGCTAAAAATCTAGTAAAAACAGGCACCAGGAGCCCCCGTAATCGGATATGTTCATTGTCAAACGTATGGTTTTTCCGAGAAATACAAGGGGAGTGAACTCTCTTTTCTCTCGGCAGAAATCGTGTTCCAGAATTCAAAATTTTAAAAATATTAGGTGTTATTTACTTAAATTTCATAACTTGATCTCAAATCAATAAAGAACAAACTTACATCGATATATTTCTCTAGTTTTTACTTCGAAAAGCGCTCAAAGTCGCGCCTTATCTGAGGTTTAAGGTGTGAGGCGAGTTCTGGTTTCTGAGTGTGAGGAGGTTAAAACTGTTCATTTTAGATAAATGTCCGGTGAAGAAAATGAAAATCAAAAACTCACTTTTCAAGGATCGTCCTAGTACATCCACTGTGGTACCCGATTTCAGAAAAAACGGCTGGTCAAGAATTCCAAAATTACTTTCTGTTTCATTCGAGAGGCTTATTGGCAAATTGGATGGGTCCTTGAACGCGAGCGTTACTTCCGATATACCGGGAAAAACGCGGTTAAATCGTCGGTTCTCGTCATTTAAGATGATAGAGCATACATTTTTTTCACATTCGGCTTTCAAATTTTCTGAGCAATATTTTTTTGGGTCAAATTTGTAATATCACCCCAACAGATCAAATTTGAAAAAGTATGACCCGCAAATGGGGTCCTCTACATTCCATATAAAAGGAAATTTTATTCACGATTCCGAATGTATAAAAATTTATTTTTTAATTGTTGTATATATGACCCCATTTCAATGACCCAAAACAAGAATTTTAGCAATTTATAACTTGAAACTCGATATCTCGTAATCAAGAAAGACTTGATAAGTTGATTTCACCACCATTCGGCCTAAAAAATCAGAGAATTGATCTTGGGGTGTATGCGATCCCCCAAATTTTAAAGATCGTATGTGCTACTTCTCCATTTATATCGCTGATATTAACACTCTCCACTCCTTAAAAAAACTTTATTCTCGAGTATTTGATTAATTTACCTTTGTTGTTTGCTTGTGGTATTCACAGATTTTGAATCTTTTGACCCATTTTTTTCAATTGTGATAATTATTCATCAAAAAGATTCCTATTCCCTTGCTTTAACACATGGTTCATAATCCAAGTTGAATTAGGCTGTTTCTTAAAAATCTCTAACAAATAAAATTGTAATCAGCTGGCAAGAATACGGTCGTTGGAACCAAATCCAGGGAATAAGTTTCCCTTCGTTATCTTTTTCAGCCAACCAATGACCTTCGCGCTCAAAGTTCTTGCGATAATCTTTATTATGGTCAATTTTGGTGTCATATTTCACAAGAAAAATCATTAATAATATTTTTAGGTAGTAAAACGCACATAAAATAAAATGAAACTCAAACCATAATTAGCCATTTTTCATTTCTTATTTTTTTTTTTCGAAAAGTGAACGATTTTCAGGTTTTCAGATCAAAACTTTTATCAAGTGGCCACGCCCGAAATTTTTTTTGACCTAAATTCAGACTCGAACTTTAACGCAAATAGTTTTTTTTTGAAATAAAATCCCATTTGTGAGCCTGAATTTATTCAAAATGATTCGCGTGGTTACAAGAATGAAAAACTGGATCTGGAAAATGTAAAACCAGTCATTTTTGAAGAAATAATATGGTTGAGTGAAAAAAAATGTCAAGATATGTTTTTGTTCGCGCGTTTTAACTACATCGGTAGTTTAGAGTGCGCAGCGGTCAAAACGGAAACAAAATATCTGGACATGAAAACTACGGAAAGAAATAAAAATAATTTTTTTGGCAATTGGCCAGGGAAAATGATCGGTCAAATAATAGATCGGCAATTGCAATTTTTCCGTAGTCTTGCGCAAATGGTTCTCACTATGCGCATCTGAAAAAGCTTGTGAATTCTGCATAATAAAGAAAATTAAGTTATTCAAAAGAGTTGTGAGATTTTCAATCTTACAAAGTGTTCAGCGTAGGCGCACCTAGGCGATGTTACATACCCAATAAGTTTTGAAGGCGGTCAATGTCTCTGTAGCTGGTAACAGTTGAGGAAAGTTCTTTCCGAAATTTTTTCTGCATTGAACTCTTTATTAAATATTTTCATTAGATTTCCTCAAATTAATTATGGTTTTCAATAATACACAAGAGTACAAGTTCCAAACTATTTACACATCCTAGATTCGAAAACATTTGTTTAGAACAGTTTAATTAAAAGTTTTTTTAACAAAAAAAATGATATAAAACTGCTGACCTGTATTTACAACACAATGTCAAACACAAAAAAATTCATTTAAATTCCCCCAACTTCATACTACAACGTAAAGTATGTTTAACGGACAGTTTTGGAAAGACAGTTTTGGTCAAAAAGTCCACTCCTAACATTGGTATATCAGACGGTGATTCAAATTGCTTGGGTGAAAGTGATCGAACTATGTTAAATCTGCCAAAATATTTCCGTTTTAAACCCAACGCTAGTAGGACCCTTTTGATCAACACGTTTACAAAACTGTCCGTTTAAAAACACACTCTACTGTTCAACAAAATAAATTTTAAATGTAATGAAAATATTCGGTATAACAAATTTGACCGAAACCGTTTATTTAAATTTTTTTCAAAATAAAGCCTATTTTCTTTTCATATTTTTAGCCAATACAGATCTTTTCTTGTTAGTTCATGAATGATTATGGAAAAGTGGTTAAGACCAATCTGGTTGTCTTGTAACCCATTCCAGAATCAATCCCAAATATTTCCTGCTCNTGATACAATCCCACCTACGCCGACACCTACGCTTTTAAAAAGCTTCTTAAAAAGACACGCAGTTCGTACCTACTCCTTCAATTTTCATCATTTTTTATTATTTTTTTGTGTCAGGCTCCAAAGAAGCCTCACACATAATGCATTATTGTCTTTTACTCGGAATTTTGCTTTTGGCGGCCAAAAAACGAAAAGAAAAATTATTGATTTAGACGTCGTTTTTTTTTAGTGGCACCTTTTTGTTGCATTGAATAGATTGAAAAACTAGACATAGCATGAAGTTGTATGATAGCTCATTCGAGAGCTGGTATTTGAAACTAACTGAATAACTAAAGTCTGGACGAGTACCCATAACGGTTACCGGTAATAACCGGTTTAACAAAAGAATTATCGGTTTCCAGAAAACTATAGGACTTACGAACTTGATTTTAATATGAGCAGACTTGAAATTTTCCGGGTCAAATTTTGAAATATGACCCCATTTGGGGTCAAATTACAAAAAATGCCTTTCATTGGGTCATGTTACATATCAAATGAAAGATAATTTGTGCTCATTTATTAAAAAAAAATTTAAAACATAAAAATCCCGTTTTATCGGCCTTCGGCCGATTTGCCGGCTCATTTTCCAACAAAATTTAAATTAAAAACACAAATCTCCTTTTATCGGATTCGGGCCGATTTGGGGCTCATTTTTCAACAAAATTTAATAATAAACATAAAATCTCCTTTTATCGGCCTTCGGCCGTTTGGAAAAAAAAAGTGCTTCGATTTTTTCGAAAGTAGGCTCAAAAGAAAAACAGTGAAACACTGATGAGAAACTTGGCTTACGTCAAGGCGAAATTTTGAAGTTTTAGTGGTCAAATTCGAGCAAACGTTATTTTTTCACTTCATCTTTTAAAAAATACTTAGGTAACTTTTTTTTTAGAACACCCGGCTGAGGTTTTTGGCGGTGGACATTTATGCTTGCACTTTTTTTTTTTACTCGGATTCTGGGTCAGAATTTAATTCTAAGAATTCTGGCATTAGAAGTTATAATGCTAAAGTGAGGCGGTAAGCTGCCGATTGCTCTTAAAGCCCGAAAAATGGTCGATTTGGACTTAATTATTGGCGGATACGCCTAGTGCATACAGCTGCAGAATAATTCTAAGTAATGTCTGGCGGAAACAAAAAAAGTTTGAAAAAATGACTTCAAAAAACGTATTTTTGGCCCAAAAAACGGCCAATTTTGAGATTTTTATAATTTTTAGAGGCAAAAAATGGAATTTTTAATTGATCCGATGCAGAATTTATTCTAGAGAATCTACACGTGTAAAACATTTTGCCCAATTCCGTACCAATTTCGACTTGTGCACAAAACGGTCAAAAATTTTTGGCGCCGAATTTTGACCGTTTTTGAAAATTTTTGATGCCTGATATCCAAATATTCAAAATCCGGAGGGTTTGGGTCCCCCTAATTTAAAGGGGTTTGAGTCGCTAATTAAGTAGTGGTGGTCCCTAATTAAGGGTAATTCGGCGTCTCTCCCCCCCTAATTAGGGGGAACCGTGGTACCTAATTAAGGGCGCGGGTGTCAGCGCTTTGATCTCTTATCAAGGGCAGGGTCTTGGTCCGCCTAATTACAGGCACGTTCTGGTCCCCCTAATTAAGGACGTGTGGTCCCTAATTAAAGGGGTTTTGGTCGCCTAATTAAGTGGTGGTCGGTGCTACGCCTAATTAAGGGTTTCGTCCCTAATTTAGGGCAATGGTCCCTTAATTGACGGGGTTGGTTCCTATGTGAGGAGTGTGGGTTCGCTTTAATTAATGGGGTTGGGTCCCTAATTAAGGCGCCGGGGCGAGGGTCGGGGGGTCGCCCAAATTAAGGGGGAGGTGGTCCTTAAATTAAGGGAAAGTTCCGGGGCTCCCCTGACCCTCTAAAATTTACAAGCTTCAGTTTACCTGTATGGACGTATTATATGTACGCTTTAACGAAGATATATATATACACCCAGAAACCGTATACGACTGACTGCCCTGCTTCGGTGTACATTTTCGACAGTGTCGCCAGGTCTTATTGTATTCCGGCCGCTAAAGTGATGCAAATTCGGCTGCTGATGCTTATTTTGTATGATCTCTCCTCATGGTCCAGACATGCCTCCTGGGCACGCATAGCCTCAGAGATCGCTTAAATAATTTTAATTTCAAATAAATTTTCTTGATAGGGATATATTAGTGTACACTAAAAATTAAGGTGTACACTGGAACGATTGCCAAAAAACGTTTGTCAGGAAAAGAAACTAGGGTTGGTGCCAAGAAGAATAGGGTTCCTGCGAACCTACTCTTCTTCACCCCCAACCTATTTTTTTCACTGACAAACGTTTTTGCACCGTTGTTTATCATGTACACTGGACACAAGTGTTCACCTAAACCCTAGGTCTAAACCTTTTCAAGATAGGAGTATATTTAAAAAACTTAGGGTTGCGTGCAAGAAGAATAGGTTGGGAAACTTGTGTCCGTTGTACACCTTTATTATTTAGTGTAGACTTATACTATCCCTATCTTGAAAGGGTTAGACCTAGTAGGGAATTTGGTCCAGTTATTGACAGGGAATGTGCAGTAAAAAAGGGGCGCAAAGTAGTTCCGAACCCTTATTCTTCTTGCACCAACCCATAGTTTTCTCTGACAAACAGTGTTTGCATCGTTTCCAGTGTACACCTTAATTTTAGTGCTACACTAAATATATCCCCTATCTTGAAAGGTGTTAGATTCTGAAGGTTAGGCTAAACTCGTGGTCTAGTTTACACGGTTAGAAAAGTTTTGTCAATAAAAATTCAATGCGGTGGTATTTTTTAACGTTAAGGGGGTATTCGACTCTGATTTAAATAAAGGCCCTGGAGAGGCATATTAAGAACATGCTTCAATTGACTACCGGTGATAACCTGCCTCTTATGTTCTACCACATCTGAAAACGAAATTTATATATTGGCATTCAGAGAAAAACGAAGTGACATGATTATCGAAACTATTTTCGATTTTAAGAAGAACTTTCATATTGCATGGAATTGCCGTTTGAGGGACCCATTATTCGAATAGTTTTACGAAATGAAATTTCGTGCGAGAAATTTCAAGCAAGGCTATATTACTATACATCACTTTAGGCCGGAATACAAATAAGCATCAGTGAAAATGATTAACAAGCATTTTGTTCTTTGAATGTAACTTTTATTGATCAATAAATTGAACTTTAAATTTTTAGACGGCAGGGCCGGAACTCCCTTATTAGGAAACCTAACAGCAAACCCCCTTAATTAGGGACCAAACCCCATTAGGGAACCTCTATTTAGAGACCAACCCCCTTAATAGGGACCACTCCCTTAATTAGGGACACAAGACTTCCCCTGTAGATGGTGGCCAGCGGCCACAACACATCCACGTGCAACTGTAATTCGTACCCACGCCCGACGAATCTAACAGCGCACTTCACCTATAATTAGCGGACCAAACACCCTCGGATCTTTTGAAGTGTCTGCTGGAATATCAGAGCCAGAGCTCACAACTCATCATATTTTCACAAAAAAAAAAAAGACGGTGTCAAAAATTCGGCCAAAATATATTGACCGTTTTTTTGTGCACAACGGTCGAAATGTGGTACGGAAATTGGCGCAAAAATGTTTCATTACGATCTTAGTTCAAATTAGTCTTATTGTGCGTACTTACGACTAGAATAAAATTCCATTTTTTGCCTCTAAAAAAATATTAACAATAAATTTGGCCCGTTTTTTGGCCAAAAATAGGTTTTTTGAAGGCATTTTTTTCAACTTTTTTTTTCCCCAGGAATTCTTAGAATGTAAATTCTGCATCTGATGCACTAGGCGATATCGCGCATAAATGATTCTCAATCGTACCATTTTTGGGCTTTAAGGACAATCCGGCGGCGCTTAACCCTCACTTTACTCATTATAACTTCTAATTGTTCCAGAATTCTTATAATTTAAATTCGTACCCATTTATCTATTAAAATCTACTTAAATAAAAAAATTCAATCATAAGATTTCCACTGCCTATTGTTTTTACACTCTCACTTTTTTAACTAACAATGATAGTCAACCAAACGGTATTTTCATCCAACATTACAA